>JAWWEN010000002.1:881472-895177 GCA_035582955.1 Sycophila texana
TCATAAAATAAATACAATCGTAGTTCTTTATGCTTAAAGGAGTTAACATGCGTTCTGTGGCACTCTTTACTTATTGGAAAAAAAGACGAAATAAACTGTACTGAAACTTACTTAAAAAGGGTGCAATAGCTTTGATTAGGAGCATCATTCCAGACATGGTTATTACCAGTTGAACAACAGAGTACGTGGAAAAATCTAAAATGCTCCAGCCAAATCTTTTTGAAAATAGATACAAGATGGTAGCGGTTCCTTGCATCATGTCATCGTGTAAGGCGATTATAACAAGACAGCACCATATCAAGCCTCGGTCGAATCCGCTCCTTTTTTTCGTCACCGTTTTCAATAAGTCTCTGATCAGTGTGAGATTAAATATGCTCTTGAATGATCGCTAAATTATAAAATGTATTAAAACAACTGTGTTATTGTAAGCTAAAGCGAAGATGTTACCAAGTATTGTAATGCAAAAAGAATAATTCTTATAAAATAAAATTAAAAAGAATAAATAAATAAATATTTTCATTTTTTATAAAATTGAATTTTTTCAAGATGTTATCATTTTAAATAAAATAGCATTAAATCAGAAGTTATTAATGATGTTATACGATAGCGTAACTGCTATCACTTCTTATCTCATCTTATACTTTTTACGTTAATCTGGAAAACTTTAAGTTTATTTTTTGTATTTCTCATCCTTCACTTTCAGCTATGTAATAATGATTTGACTATTATAATACGTAAATATTAAAATTATTAGCAGCGTATTACTTTATTTTATTTATATTTTTTATTTATTAAACTATTACTTGCGAGTTTTTTAATGTGTTAATTATTTAAAGTGAATATCTCAAAATATAAAAAAGTTTTTTCTATATCAAAACGGCGAGAAACCATAGATACAATTGACTCAAAACTAAACAATAAACCAAACCAAACTAGGTATAAATAAACTAAAAAAATTTTTTTAAAAATTGACCTACTCCAGTGCCAGTGTAAATAGTCTCTCTCAGAAGAAAGCAGGTGTAAAGCAGTCCCAACAGACAGCTCGCCGCTGAAAAGGCAAAAACTGTGGAGTAGCCGAACGTTTTGAAAATTGCGGGACTAACGAGTAGACCGACAAGTTGACCACCAAACAACACGAAATCTAAAAATCCTAAACGCCAGGCTCGATTTCTGCTGTCCGTCACGTCGGCGGTGTAGCAAAAGCAAGTCAGCAGAATTGCCGGAAAGCCTCCCATGACTGCCGAGATCGTCGACGGAACCAGGAACCAGTAGGGATCCAAGTCGAATAGACTTAAGATCGAATACACGGAATAATAGATTATAGAACCTGCAAATAAATATAATAAATTAAAGAATTTATAAGGTCATTCCATTCCGAACTCGAGGAGAAAAGTGAATCGAATATATAAATGTTTGTTACAATATTTGCAACATTGGCAAATTTTTCAATTCATTTTTCTCACAGAATTCTAAATATCGTAATCTCTAATGAAAAATAGTAGTACATTTCAGGATTCCGAACATTACTTTTTATTTAAATTTATAAAAAAAAATAGCATAATTCTGAATATGCACTTTGCGCTGCTAAAAATTCAGTATTAAAGAGGTTTAATGAATCTGAATATATTTTAATTACATTAATTACATTTTAATTCTTATTAATTCATTTGAAAACTCAATTTCTAACAAACTGGTCATTATATTAAGGTTTCACTTTAAGAATGAAGGTGGCAGTATAGTATTAAGATCTGAAATTTTAGATGCGTAATGATATTACATATAAGAAGTAAACAAACAATAAGATATCAACAAAATTTAGAATTTTACTTCAAAAATTCATGACAGACTTTTTCCGTTTGAAGTTTCATCTTTTAAAAGTGAATTTTTTCTAAATAGATAAAAGGATTGAAGATTCTCGCTGAATTTTTTGGAAATATTTTAGAACTACATTGAGTCTCGATACGGTAAACTGCGGAAGAATTTTAAATACCTTAAGACGCTAAAATCGATCGTTTGTTTTATACTTATAGTAATATGAGCAGACTTTTCGCGCGCGTATTTTTGCTGAGTATTCACTCATGCTCGTGTAAAATAATCTTTACTGACATTTGCAGATGAAAAAAAAAAAATTAAATAAATAAAAAAAAATGTCGCAGAACTGATTGTACACCCACCTATAAATGGAAATGTTAGAAGCGGTTTGCGGCCGTTCACGTCGCTCCATGGTCCAAGAAACAGTATTAATAGCGTCGGAAATATCGTTTCAATCGACGATTTTAATAGGAACACCGTGGCAACCCGAGGTTGAATAATCTCTTGCAAGCTCTTGGCGACGTCGCTACTACTGTTCTCGTAAAGAATGGAGCAGTCGCTCTTGTTCTCCGCCATTATTTGTACACATTTTTTGTAGACAATAGCGTCCGTTATTACACTATCTGAAAATAAAAAAATTTAAATAAATCAAGAATTACTTATAAAAACTATAAATTACAATTACAAAAATGACACGTTATATTTAAATTACAAATCGCACAGTATACAATAAATATGTAAAACACATGTAGATTATAAGTTAGTTTTAAGTTTATTGCTATCTGTAGTTGTTAATAAATATTTAAATAAATAAATAAAAGTAATTCAATACCTACAATCTATTATTTTTACATGTTTAATAATAAATGTTAAATTTAATAATAAATGAAATTAAACTATAAAAAGAACTTACTACATTATTAATTAAGGAATAAAATTTTTCTATAACATTCAACTTAGATCTTCCGATAAATCAGCTTTTAAAAATTTAAATTTAAATAAGTTTCGCGCGCTCACACGTAGGCACAGCAATACAATATAGATTTTATACCTGATAATGCAAAAGAAAATAGTATGAAAAATGGCACTGGTTCTATGAAGTTTAATCTCCTCCACGACGGAACAGGTGGATCCATATTTCAAACGATTCACTGATTACTCCTCCAGATCTCGATAAAAATTCACGTGAGTGCAGATAAGAACAGCTCGGGCGATAATAAATGCGTTGTTGTAAAATTAGCAAAGGAGTCGCTAAACAAAAACGTTTAAATAAACTTTCAGTGGATTGGCGCTCGCAACCTTTCGCTACGCCTCGCTGATAATGTACTGTTCGAAACGATTTCAATACAATGCGATCGCTGATCAAGCGAGCGATCTGTTGCCTTTCGGTTCGGGCGATGACGTTTATCTCTGCCTTAGTTTGTTATATTCATGGAAACGTGTGGTACTGATAAATTAAACGTTCCTAAAATTTTTTTGTAGACATCTTAATAATTCGCTTAATTTGCTACAATTTCATTTTAGCGAGCAGTCGCTCTTTTGGTTCAAGTAGTGCGCGGATTTTACTGCTTCGGGGGAAGTACCAAATGCGCACGAGACTGTATTTTTGTATTTGTAAATACACTAAATTCTTAAGATAAAAACGATCAAGTAGCATTATAACTGTTTGTATTAAAAGTAGTTTAAGTTTCTGACCGTCTTTTAGTTTTTCTTTGCACTGAATTTTAGCGATTTATTAACTATTCTAAATTAAAAATTTTCTTCTTTCTGTTTTAATGATTATTACAATGATATAAATCGCAAAAAAAAAATTTCTCTTAGTATTCCTGAGTGAATATTAAATTTAAAAATTGTATCTTTGTGTCTTACAAAATCAACAATTTTTCATTTAATCGATGATAAATTTTTGAAATTATAATTTGTTTTGTTCAACATACGGTAAAAGTTTAAAATAAAGAATACCTTCGAGATTTAATATTAAAACGTCTATTCAATATGAATTTTAGATATAACTACTAAAAAAAATATTTTATAATTTTTATAAAGAATCTACTTTTTATTAATTTTTAATTCATTCAATTCAATTAACTTACTGCGATTTACAGTGAGTTAGTGTAATTATTTTCTTTTTAAAATATTAATCGCCCTGAGTGATACTCCAGGCATTTGTTCAATATACTACAATTATTTCTAATTCTTGTGTAGTGTCATAGAGTCTTACGTATAGGAACTACCCTTCTTTGTCATACTCCATAACAATAGCAAATTAACTTGAAGGAACATTGCAAGATACTTCTTCATTGCAATTAGGACAAGGTCCAAAAATCTTATTGAAAACCATTTTATTTGTAGCTAACTCTTGCAGCCACTAAAAATTTTATGAAAATGTGAATTAAAATGCATTATTTGAATTTAATCTGGAGTAACAATATCATGCAATATATACCTGGAATAAACAAGCAGAATGAAAATTTCTTCTGCATTTTTGGTTATTACAAATTTCATCTGGTAATTCACCGTTTTCTAATTCCATTGAGAAACAAATACAACACTCACTATCACCAACCATTCCTTCCTCCCTTTTAGCCTCTTGAATGAGTGGAGCTTGAGGAAATTCATCAATATTCAATAAGGTAAGAAGATTTTCATATACGCTACACTCTAAATCCCATTTCTGTAGTATACCAGAGTAATACATTAATTAGATTCAAAACTACTGTAGAAAATAGATTATTTATTTACAAACTTACATCAAGAACATCATCATCTTGTATCATAACTCTGTATTTTTCCACTTCCCTTGTTGTTCCAAGAAATTTTATCTTGGGGTATCCACATGGATCCAGAGGATTTAATGTTATTAAAAAAGACAGAGATGGTGAAAGATATATTCTACGATAAAGATGATGTGGTTTTGGAGTAGCAGGATCTGTTACCCAGCAATTACTGAAAATAAATTAATTTGCGTGATAACAGTAATTACAACATAGAGAAGGCAAATAAAATTGTTCAAATTACTTATCAATTTTTCTTAGTTGATCCCAAACATCTGTTAGTGTATTAACCTGTTTTTGAAATATATTTCTTATTTCTTTCAAAGAATGAGATTTCTTTTCACTAACAGTACAATCCGACATTTCAGGTAAATCAGAATAAAGTATTTTCCAAGAATTTTGACCATTACAAGTTAGACTAGGTTGAACTACCATAGAAATGTCATTCATGGACAATTTTATTGCACTAAGATCATTTGTAGATGAAAATTCGACTTCCTAAAAAATACATAAAAAGCAAAAATAAATTTTTTTAACATTATATATATAAAATGTAAATACTACCGAGCTATCAGACAAAACATTTTCAAGTTCTTTTAATAATTTATTTCTGAAATTTGTTTCGATGGATGTACTGAGTGCACTATTTTCTTGATTGTCATCGATTCGTTTTTCCTAAAAATTATTTTTTCTTATTTCAATTAATTCACAAAAACAATTTGATAAATAAGTATAAAAATAAATTCTTACAATGATTGCTGCTAATTCTTGAACAAAGCATGTTAACGATTCTGATCTTTTAATGATAAAATCTATTTCATTTTTAAATTTTTTACCAAATAGAAATGCAATGCTTGCTCCAAAATAAACTTTTGTGTCGTCCAATGCTGGATATGAAGGAACGACTATTTTTAGTTTCACTTTTATACTGCAATTTGAATTACTACCGTTGACCTTCAATATACCTTTCCAAGTAGGTGGAGACTTTGATAGAAGGACTAATTCAGGATATCGCTCTATCATTTCGTCAAAATCATCCATAATCTAAAAAATTTGAATAAAAATACATTGTAAATGAGCAATGTGTAGTCGCAGTTCTGTCTTATATCAAAACATACCGTAAGTATAACTACTTACTGTGAATGAATTATGAATGTTGTCAACATTAATAGGAAACGTTTGCAATAATTGTATCAAATGTAACAAATCATTTTGTTCATTTCTTTATTAAATAAAGTAGTTGGAGGGCAAATTTTCCTGAACACTTAACCGGCACATTTCTGTCGATTGGAAAGGTGCCACTATTTCGTAAACAGAAATAATAAAATCTAAAATATATAGATATATATACATGTGTAAAAGAAACGTACCCGTCAGATGTCGCGATCATCGAGTATAGGGGTCGCAGTGTCGCACTATAATTTCGAATCCACAATTAATTTATTAATTAAATCTTGAATATAGAAGCCAGTTATAAAATTAAAATAATAATTTAATTAACTATTAAGCATTATACATTTTCAATTTATAAATAAAATTTACGTATTGTTTATTTACCTAAACAACAAATTTATTAAATAATTTTTAAAATGCGGATGTTAAAGAAAATTTTATATATTTTAAGTTATATTTAAATTTATATTGGTTTTAGTTTATTGCTATCTTTACTTGTTTCATCTCTCTACTTAAGGACTATATAGTCCGTTGAAATATTTAAATAAATAAATAAATAAATATATAGTTTGACTTTTTCTTTTATTAAAATATTACCCGAATCTTAAAAATTTTAAGTTAACATATCATTAAAACGAGAATGAAATAATTTATTGTATTTCATTACAGAAAAGAAAACCTAAACAACATGTAGGACATGTAACAACCTAAACAACTAATGATTATTCAATTAAAGATTTTGTTAATAAAATATTTCTTACAAACGAAATGTACTGCAAAATTCCTTAAAAGTAACAAAAAAAAAAAAAATTCAAAAGAAAATAATTTTCCCGCCACTCCAGCATTGAATACTGCGCAGGCGCGTAAGAAACGACGCATATCTTCGTCTCGCTCTTTCATCTCATTCCTTCTCTCTCAGCCTGCATCTCCTCTTTTTGCATTCGAAAACTGTCCCTTTCTCTCAGCTTGTCACAACCGTAAGGTATACACGACACACAAGTAAGATACAATCGGCGCAATCGAGGAACTGAGGAAGAATTAACCACGAGCTCGATCTCGGTGCGAGCCACTATAGCCACACACGGTGCATGCAGCTGCAGCAGTGCGCTGATCGCCGAGGGGAACGGGCTGCGGCGGGACGACGAGAGCCGCGTTCTTGGCGCAGGGATCGCAACAACAGCGCAGCAGTAGGCCGTGTCCGCAAGCCGCTTCTTGGCGCAAGTGGCGCGGCTCGTCGGGTGCTGGGGCGAATGCCGCTCGAGCCAGTAGCCGCAGGCAGCCATATTTGTGCGAGGGGCCCTCGCGCCAAGTCAAACATGGCGTCGGCAGGCGACATTAATATGGCGTCCTCGGACATGATAGCCGAGGTCGAGATCCAGCCGGACATCCAGGAGGTCGAGATCGAGTCGATTCCGGTGGAGATACCCTGCGAGACCGTGGAGACGACGATAATCGACGACGAGGAGGACGAGCTCGGGCAGCATCATCAGCAGCACCACCACCACCACCACCATCACCAGGCCATGATTACCCTGCAGGCGCTGCCCGAGGCGGGACGCGAGGAGGAGATCATCCTGCAGACGCAGGAGGAGATCGTCGGGGCGGACCCGCTGAGCGTCTACGACCAGATCCCGGTGCCGGACCAGAGCGACATTTACGTGGAGTCGAGCCCGGGGCCGTCGACGCGCGCCGCGCCCGCCGCCACCAAGAAGAAGGCGAGAAAGAGCGCGAGCTCGGCCGCAGCGACGGCCGCGCCGGCGACCCAGCGGTTCAGGCCGGCCGAGCACCCCATCTTCGCCGAGATGCCCGGCGAAACGAAGGCCAGGAAGTGGGAGCAGAAGCAGGTGCAGATCAAGACCCTCGAGGGCGAGTTCTCTGTCACTATGTGGGCCTCCGGCACCGACGATGGTGAGTCCTTTCTCTCCTTTACCTTCGGTTTCTCTTTATTTCTTTTTTCTTTTTTTCTTTTTTTTAATTCTTTTTTTGTTTAGTTTCGTGTCCTTCTCCGGCGACTCCCGACGGAGTGGCTGGACGAAGGCGCAACAGCTGTCGCGGGTCATGGGGGGGCTCGTCGTTTCGGAGCGGAAAAGCGTGCGGGTTGGGTTATTGTAACATATAAAAAGAAACGGGAGAAAAATAAAAAGGCGAGAGCGCGTGCACGCACTTCCGGTCGGCATCGATCGGGCGGCGTCCCCCGTGGACGAGGTCCGAGTTGGCGGCTGGACGGCGCGCTGAGGAGCACCGGGGGTCGCACCTTGACAGGCCGCGTTTGTTTGTTTTGATTCCGCGTGCACGGGTGCAAGCGCCATTCGGGGGGGGCAGCCATGTTGCGAAGATGGCTTCGTCGGCCAGTGCCCGTCGATGTCGCCATGTTTCTCCAAGGCTCGACGTGTCATGGCGATAGCCCCGACAAAACACGACGGCTCGACCCTTTTACGCTTTGCTGGCATAAAGAGCGCCGCGGCGGTGCGAGCGAATATCCTCGCGCGGGCGTATTATGCCAGCTTTCGTTCCTGTTTTCTATTTTTTTTTTTTTTTTTTTTTTTCTCGTTTGGATGGTTTTGTTTAGTATACTTGTCGGCTGTTCATTCGGGATTTCTTTTTACACGTTTTGAAAGGGTCGGGTTCTGTCGTTCCTTTTTTTGAGGGAAATTCAGCTGGTCTAGTGCAACGTTGTTGATTTTCTTTTTTGTCTTGGTTTTTTTTTTTTTTAAGTATCTGTACTTTTACACTTGCCTCGATGATGCATTTTTTGTTTAATTTATACGAACAATTTAATGTTGTGAATGATATTCAAATGTTGCATTAGATATTCATTATTTATTTGAAGCTGTTATCCTTCGCACATCTATCCTTTCACTGTAGAGTATTTGCAGTTCACATTTTACCTGGCAATAAAGCAACTTGTTGAATTTATGTGAATAAATTAAAATTGTATTTTTAATGTATCACTTAAATATTTGTTTATGAAGTTGTTAGCTACTTCTCATTTATTCATTGAAATTCTTTTTAATTTATTAACTTTTGAAGCCTATCATGCTCTAAAATTTATTTTTATATCGAATTTGACATAAAGTTATCATTCGAAATAACTTTAACTGGCTACTATGGAGTTTAAAATATATAATTATTAAGAAATCAAACAATTGAAATTGAAAATTTTATAAATTTTTTACAGTTAATATCTCATTTTCATGTGATTGATCTAATAATTTCAAGTGAAAAATAAATTACTCAAGAATTATAATAGACAATAGCTTTTTACAGTGAATAGGAATATTAAGCTTAAAAACAATAGGTTTGAAAAGATGAGACTGCGGTAGTATTTGTTTTGGTTTGCTTGTTTGTTGCTGTTAAAGGGAGTGTCCTATTAGCGTCTCATCTGGTGGATGTTCCAGATGAAGGCTCTAATCCTGAGCCTGATCCAGACTACACAGAATATATGACTGGTAAAACAACAACAAAATTGAATCACTCTGGCAGTTCTGTTTCTGATGGTATGCCAGGTTTGGATTTATCGGACCCTAAGCAATTGGCAGAATTTGCTAGACCAGGTCACAAACTGAAAGTTCGTAAACCACCCATTATTGATGGTGTTGAGCGAACAATTGCTTGCCCGCACAAAGGATGTACAAAGATGTTCCGGGACAATAGCGCTATGCGCAAGCACTTGCACACACATGGACCTAGGTACTTATATAATTCCTTGTTACAAATGTTTCTAATATTTGATCAAGAAATTATTTTTATGAAATATTTTTAACGATAAATACTTTTATTTTCAGAGTTCATGTCTGTGCAGAATGTGGAAAGGCTTTTGTTGAAAGTTCCAAATTGAAAAGGCATCAGTTAGTTCATACTGGGGAGAAACCTTTTCAATGTACTTTTGAAGGATGTGGAAAGAGATTTAGTTTGGACTTCAATTTAAGGACTCATGTCAGGATTCATACTGGTGATAGACCTTATGTATGCCCTTTCGATGGTTGCAGCAAAAAGTTTGCCCAATCAACAAATCTGAAATCACACATATTAACACATGCAAAGGCCAAGTAAGTTTACTACTAATTTAAACAATAAAGTTGTTACTTTAAATTAAATTTACATACTTAAATTAAACAACAGCTTTAATAAAACCAAGATGAATCTCAATAATGATGGTTTTTTTTCTTATTTTAGATCTCGAAACGCGATTGGCCGACAAGTACAACAGATCCAATTGCAGCAGCCACAATTTGTGCAAGTGGAGGTAGCCGATGTAGATAATCAACAGTTTATCGTTTACGCCGACTAGCCCCCCTCGCCAACTGGATCTCCCTAACGTGCCCCATTATCAAATTTGGTAACATTTGATTATCAACCCGAACAGTGTACATATTTACAAACGATAGCGAGTGACTAAATAAGGACAGGAGAATACTAAACTAAAACTTATTATTACTTTATGATTCGTTAATTAAATCGGGTAATATACCTACGCTTAGGTACAAGATAAGAGAGAGCAGCGAAAAATAGAGTTATGTAAGATTTGGAAAAAAAATTGAAACACTACGCGAATGACTAATAAACTTTTAAACGAAGTTAAGTAAGTGAATGATTAATTAACATAAAAAGTTTAGTTTTAAAAATAAAATGACAAAAATGCACACGTAGATTGTTAGATGTGATGAATTTTTAAAGCTCAACTTTTTGTGATCTGAAGATCTATTATCTACTTACAGTGGCAGACCATTTTCGCACATGATTATGATTTCATGTCGAATTTTAAGATGTGTCCTAGTGCGTGGCTCGTTATTCACGACTGTATATATTTATAAGTAAAGTAAAATATTGTATACGGTATATTTTCGAGAGATTCAAATGAGAAGCATAGAAAATTTTTGTCTCCGCATCATTACACAGAGAAATGCTCACTTGTATCACGCATAAACATACGTAAAAACTAAAATCGTACAAGATTTTGCGATTTTTCACGAATTTGCTTATAAACGACTTCTGAGCTCGCTGACAATGAAGGAAGTGATGATTTAATTGGGTATGTCAAAAGTATGAGGAAATAATGTGAAAATCTCGGTTGTGTATTGTTTTTGTAAGTTACAATCTGTATTCTTACAAGTCAAGGCATTGAAATTACATTCTAAGAGATGTAAGAAGTTCATTTGTGTTTTTTCAGAAATTTTGTTTATTATGAATCTTTTTTTATTAGCTTACTATGAAAAAATAAGACATGCATTAGAATGTTTATAGTACCAAAAAACAATGCTTGAAGCCATATTTTCCTAATGATTGTAAAAAAATCATTTGCGTCTAAGGTAGGTTTTATTCAATTTCAAATGAGAACAGTATGATTTACCATTGATTACATTAAATTAGAATCTGATGAATCCTATGCAAGATAGTTTATTAAAACCGGTCAATGATTTGAACATGCTTTCACACACAGAGCAATACCATGTTACGTCCGTTAAAATGAATAGTATAAGCTCGCAATTGTGGCAGTTTTAAAGAAAAGTAAAATAATAAAAATGAAAGAAAATATTGAACAATTAACACAAACGAGTAATAAATTTACTTTTTAGTTTTTACTACGATTAATGAATATTCAGACAAATAACGTCTGGAACGTCATTAATTTTTCGACAATTTAAGACGACTACGCCCGTTTAAGAGCAGTAAATGTCTTGCAAAGAAAAAAGGTGGTTTTGTTGACGCGTCAAGGGAAGTTATAAAAAATAAAAAGGAAATTTGAGTATGTGGCAACTTGGCCTATTGTTATAGCAACGCGGAATATTTCTAGAACTTCATAAATCGATGAAAGGACGCTTTTTATACATCGTCATAACTTTTTGTCATTTATATTTCTATTTATAAAATGTGAAATAATAATTATTAGTTCTCATATGGTTGCATTGCATTTATTACTTATCACTTATCCGCTACATTTATATGAATCGGTAATTGAATTATTGTAAGAAAGGCCAATTCGAAGGTTTGTGCACTCTGTCCCAGTGTTGTTAAATCATCCAATTACTACGATTTTTAAAGTACAATGAAGAAGAAACAAATTGTCACTTGAATGAGTTATTATTTAGTATATTAAACGTACTATTGTCGAAGCTGAATGGTAACATTAATTAAGTTAGTCAATTTATATGAAGCAAAACTGAAGGATGAAGTAAATACAAATATTCTATATTTTCGTGACTTTTTCATTGAAATCCCTTAAAATGAACTAAATTCTGAACAATTTTCATCATCAGCTCTTTCCGATCTAGACTTTAAATAAGTTAACAGTCACTTATTGAATAACTTAATATTCATTTTAAAAAAATTAAATAATATTCAATATAGTACAAGAGATTTCGCTTATATTTATGATAGAACTAAGAGAAAGGCTTATTACTTTTTCCGATATTTTTTATCTCACGTTTCTCTTTGATGAGACTCAGCGGATAATTAAGATTCAACGACTTCCATTTTCGAGTAGAAAATCAATGGCTAAGCGCAACTGCTGGATATCTACAATTATTGTATACATATAATATTAAATTATACAATTTTTAAAAAGGCATTTTAAGCAACTCTACCCATACACTGAAAAAATTTGATAATTTTAAGTAAATATTTACTTCAATAGTAGGGCTCGGTATGGTTCATGCACATAAGAATCGTGCACAGTTTATATAGTTTATAGATATATTTACAACGTTAAACTGTGCACGAACTAATATGTGCACGATTCTTATGTGCATGAATCATACCGAGCCAATAGTAGTTGTTAAATATCAACGAAATATTTCATTAAAACTAAATGAATTTATTTGTTTCTAAATAAATTTAGTAGCTTAAAAAAAATAATTACTTGATTCAAAGAAATATTTAACAATTATAAGTACTATTGAAGTAAATATTTACCTAAAATTACCAAATTTTTCATAGCATTCATTCATAGAACGATTCATTGATTGCAACAAATCATTCATTACAACTAGAAATAAAACTAAGAAAAATAAAAATTCATTATGAAAAGCTCAAATTTATATTAAAATAACTAAAAACATTTTTAACAAAATATACATTTATGAAATAAAATAGATCGTAATTTGCTAACTAACACAAACGAACACTGCTGTAAAGTAAACCACGTTAATATTTCTTATCAGCAAAATTGCATTATCAATTCTAGATAAAACATTGTTAAAGGCAAGTCAAATGGCACGTGATCACGAGATTCGTATACCGGACCTGTCTACCAGATTCTTGTATATGTATACATAAAACTGGGATACAGACTATACAGAGATACAAAGTACAAGTAGCCAGTCCGCGGCCTCTCGGCGATTGCCACAGTGGCAATAATTGGCGTGTCGCGTCGGCCAGTGTTTACGGAACAGCTGTGATCGTCGGAGATTAAAGAATCCCGTCGGGGGAGCGAACCTCCTCTCGAGATTCGCACTGCCAGGGTTACGCTCGGGAGTCATGATCCCCGAGTCTCGGCTCGACCTCGCCGCCACGAGGTAATCAATCACCTGCTCGGCTCATCGCCGCCGATGATCATCCCGCGGAGAAAGTAAAGTTACGGCATCGCTTCGCGAAATTCTAGACGATCCCTGGCATCATGGAAGAGACGACCGTTCTGTGGATGCTGGTGCTGGTGATGCTGGGAGGCTCGTACCTCGCCGGCTCCCTGCCCCTCATCATGAACCTGTCCGAGGTAAGTGCACCTGCACCGACTCCGGACCTTTGTTTTTGTTGATTATTGGCGGACATAACCTTCGTACTCCGGAACAGATTGTTGAGAAGTAGGTACAGTTTTTTGTTTCGTAACTTTTTCATTTATGTTTTTTTTTAGCTACTGTTAGATGTAGGAACGTAGGGGAGGGTGGGGCGTCATGGACACCCTAACTTTTAATAATAATTACACAATATATAGAAAGTTTGAGGCATTG
>JAWWEN010000002.1:895277-921060 GCA_035582955.1 Sycophila texana
AATAAACTCGTTAGTTTTTAAAATATTGGCATGACAAACTAACCCGCCTGACCACGTGTGCCCCACCCTCCCCTATTTGATCACTTTTTCAGTGAAAATGAAAAAATGTTTATTATGCTCTGGAACAGATTGTTGAGAAGTATACAGTTTTTCTGTTTCGTAACTTTTTCATTTTAGCTGTTTTTTTTTTTTTTTATTATTATTTTTAGGTGTATGAACGTATTTGATCCATTTTTAAGTGAAAATGAAAAAATGTTAATTTACTTATTTGGAAATAATAATGCATTATTCTTTTCAGGACAAATTACAATTAGTATCAGTTCTTGGTGCTGGTTTGCTTGTTGGAACTGCATTGGCTGTGATCATTCCTGAAGGTATTCGAGCATTGTTTGCTGGTGATGTTCACTCTACGACTGCAGCAAATGGGGCTCACGCCACTGAAACTCATAGTAAATAGCAGAGTTTTAAAAATAAATAATAATTATTTTAAAAATTTCAATTACAATTAAATTGTATATCTTTTTTAGCTGATCTTCATAGTTTGATAGGATTAACTTTAGTTATGGGTTTTGTATTCATGCTATTAATTGATCAATGTTCAAGACAAAGAAGTGGTGGTAAGGAAAGAAGTGCAACTGCAACAATTGGTCTGCTTGTTCATGCAGCTGCCGATGGAGTTGCTTTAGGAGCAGCTGCGACAACATCTCAAGCTGATGTTGAAGTTATTGTGTTTCTGGCTATTATGCTGCACAAAGTTAATTCCTTTCAATGTAGAACTTTAATTTATTGAAATTTATTAACTATTTTCTTATGATTTTATTTCACATTTTCAGGCTCCAGCTGCTTTTGGACTAGTATCTTTCCTTCTTCATGAAGGTGTAGAGAGAAGAAGGATTCAAAGGCATTTATTAATATTTTCATTAGCTGCTCCAGTATCAACATTAATTACATACTTTGGAATTGGACAGGTACCAAACTTTTAAAGAATTTTTTTTACTATTATGTAAATAACAACTTTATACTAATTATTTTTTAAATTAAACTTTGTAGGAGGGCAAGGAGACTCTCAGTAACGTAAATGCTACCGGTTTAGCAATGTTATTCAGTGCTGGAACATTTTTATATGTAGCTACAGTACATGTTCTTCCTGAACTGATGTCTAGAAATAGTACAAATTATTCTCATTTACCAACTGATGGAATGTCTACCCCTTCTCATGGTCTGAAATTTAAAGAAATAGTAGCTTTGGTTGTAGGTTCCTTTTTACCTGCACTCATCACGACAGGGCACCATCACTGATTATTATAACATTTTACATTTTTTTGTTATAAAACATGCATATTCGACCAAACACCCACAACACATTTGTTTTCATATTAAAAAAACATACATAAAATAACGCATAATATTTGTAAATAGATTCAGTAAATAATTTTTATTTGATAGTTTGGAAATTTGTATAGGTTGTAAGTAAACATTTTTTAATATTTTTCAGAGGTCACTAGTTTATGTAAAAAGGAAGTGTATCTTTAAACTTTAAACTTTTTATAAGATTTCTAGATCTGAAAGGTATAAATTATAAGTGCAAAATCATAAATATGAAATTTATTTTTTCTAAGTAAAATCAATGTGAATTATTTGTCAACTTGTCTAAATTTCCATGTTAATCAATTACGCAAACTTTAAACACGAACAAGCACAATGAAAATTTTATTACTTGGTATATTTATACTAAGAAATGAATCATCTGTTTATGTTGAAAAACCTAAGCAATGATTTGTGATACCTGTATAATGGAAACCTTATTTTTATAAATTTAATTGATCTATTAGTTTTGAATATAAAAGTTTTTAGCACATCAATGAACAGATTTATAATAAATCATTGTTAATTTTTACGTAATTAAGTTTTCTCAAAATATTTATTAAATATACTTTTGATAAAAAAATGTATTCTTATTTAATACCTACATGTTTACTTAATGTTTATTAAGTAAAGATTTTTTTTTACAGTCTCTGTTAATATTTATAATAATTAATTTATTGAAAGAAAAAAGAAACGAAAAAATTGTATATTAGTTATAAAATGCTGTATTTTTTATCTTTTGTAATCTTTCAATGTTAACTAATTCAAATTGAACATAGAATTTAACCACTATAAGAATTTTATTAACTCTACTCTACAAATGCTTTTTTAAATGTTTTAAAATTAAATTAATTATTATTTATGTGTAACAAACTTTTAAATGTTTCAAAATCAATTTTTTATGTAGTATTATATCAAAGCTTTAGAATTCATTTTTAAGTTACTCAAAGATTTTATTATATTTTATTGCACATGAATAATAATTAAAAATATGCTTTAGAATTCGGTACAAAAGAAAGTAGAAGTAAAAATTTATTAAAAATGAGCTAATAAAATTCTTGTTTGTATACAAATGAATAAGGAACACACTTGTAAGTATTCAGGCAGATTAAAGTGTGAGAATCTCTGTAGCTCGTGTTTCAAGAAGACTCTCCATTGAATTGACATCTTTGCACCAGCCTTCCAAGCGTTGAATCATTCCAGAAATTTGTGTACGATCCAAAACTCTTGGTTGTACCCATGTCATATTTACGGTACCTGCAACTTGATCAATAGCTCCACGAACTAGACCTTGAGCAAGAGCTTTCATAACAAGAAGTTCTACTTCTCCAATGGGTAAATGAGTTTCTTGAGAAATTTCAGCAAATGTCAATTGTCTGAAATCAAAATACAATAATGGTAATGATATAATGTACAAAACAGTAATATTAAATAATGTAATTCATGTGATCAAAATATTGCCTCTATATTACCGATTATTTGCTTGACGTTTAAAAGTCATTTCCATGAGACACAGTAAGGAAATTTTTTGCCTGAGTTTCAGTTCTTGAGCCTCTAAGTCAGCAACTCTGCTCCATTGAGTTTTCAGCCTTTCTAAAGCTGCTATGTCACCAGCATTAAATGCTTGCAATAAATCAATCAACCAAGAATTTGGTGTTCCTTTCAGTGACTCTAAAACAGGATGAGCTAATAGTTCTCCAAGATTGTAAACGCCTTCTCCGAGAAGTGCAGCTAAACCAAGGAAAAAGGCATGTTGCTCCTGCTCGGGTTTACTTAATGTACTCAATTCAATACAACCCAAGTACCTATTAAGATATCATTATAGTTAAATTCTATATCTAAACTATTCAAATATTAATATTAAAGTAATTTTATTTTACCTAAGTGCTGTTCTGTAATATTCAGCATGTTTGCCTTGCAATCTGTATAATCGGCTTGCTAAAAGGTAAAATCTACCATGAACAGTTGTAATACCATCTGTCTTATCAAGCATTTCTTCAACATCTTCAATGATTTTTTTTGCCTCATCTTGAATGTTCAACTCATCCAACAATATTTGACCTATTAATACTTTACAAAGTGCGACCGCTTCATTGTTATTTTTAACTTTAACTTCTGTCTTCTCGAGAAAATTAATTGCAGCACGCTTATCTTTGTATTGCTTTATAACATGAGCTAAAATTTCCACTAAGGATAATGGATTGATCCTGTAAAAATAAAAACCAATTAGGAGGAGTGTACGGAATGAATTGGTAACAAAACAATGGGGTTCGACACATTTATCAGAAAGTGAAGAAAGTTAAAAATAACTACATTGGTACATAAACAGTGAATGATGAGTGGATACCTATGCTATGTATGGAAATAGAGGTTATGATCTTGTTTTCGTAATAAATTATAACAATTAACGCTTACTTGCTCTCGAAAGTGGACAGAAAATTGGAGTAAAGCTCGACAAGTGCCTCGTCCTTTTGCAGTGACGGGTGCAGGACGAAAGTCTCCAATTTGAGGGTCAGCTGATGCCAAAGCCTGCAAGTCACCGGGTAGTGAGTCCGCTGATTCGGTCATTTAGCGTAATATTCGTTCGATTTCGAGCGGATTTTTTTGCCACTTACTTTTTGTTGTAAAGCTCTTCGAGCTTCGTCCACTCGTTAACCAAATCTTGGTCGTTGACATGCTTCTTTTGATTGAGAAATGCGTTAACGTCCTTCGGTGCACTGGAAGTCGCCATTTTTCGCGAGACAAACGCAGTCGAAGCGAGACAGCGCGAAAATGAACTTGGATATAAGCTTTTTTGGGAAAATCCTCATGAAGGCGTTGGGCCGGGCACCAGGTTTAAATTTATTTTCATGTGTAAATTAAATTATAAATTAATATATTATAATTATACAATTTAAAAAGTTTATATTTATATAACTATTTTATATTATATTTTATTTTAATATTTTATTTTTATATTTATGTATATATTTATATTTATATACTAATTAATTTAAATGTATTTGAATTAATGATTTTACAATATTTATATTCTGAGGATTATATATATATTTACTTACACACAAAGTGGTTCTCTATACTTAAATTTGTATTTTCGAAACGTTTAGAAATTTTCAATGCCTTACATTTTTTAAATAATAAATTTAACAAATCTCCTCGTATGACGATGATGATTGTTAACATTAAGTAAAAAATATAAAAAAATATATACTAATTATATCGATATGTTTCGTGCATTATCTATATTTATTATTCGTCAATAAAAGAAATCAGCACTTCAAAAATTTCAATGTTTCACGAAATAGAAGTCATATTAAAAATGTGTAGGTATTTTATTACGATATTCCAACCGAAATTACATAACGATAACAAAATGCACTGAGATGCTGTCATCGCCAGTACTGCGGTAAATTATTGACGCATCATGTATTAAAATATCATCGACAAAATCAAAATTACAACAGTAATACATTTAAAAAATTATATAAAAAATTCCTCCCCGCGACTCGGTCGATAAGTGGGGTACAAAAAGGTGAAAAAGGGAGGAACTCCGCTTGCAACTCCAAGTATTATCACAACAGTTATCACCCATTTCTTCACATCCATATATATATATATACATAAAATCACAGTGCAATCGGACGAAATCAAGGTTAGGTCATCATTTGGCACTTTGGTTATCGCCGGCGGCGCGGCTGCTGCGAGCTCACCGGGAATACGCCAGCGGCCCGTCGTGTCTTTCGGCAGCATGCGCCGGCGCTCGACCTCCTTTACTACTCGAGTCCGTTGAGAAATCCGCGCGAGAGTCAACCCTGCCGATCGAGCCTGCGATTAGGTATACTTATATCAAGGTGCTTAGCCGCGAGACGAGGCGGCTAAAATGTAAGGGTTGCTTGGCAGTCGATGTCGCGCGCTCGAGCCTCGACGTCGCGCATCTTCTTCCGGGAGCTCCGTTAATACTTGGGTCTCGCCTTTTTTTTTTCTCCTCGCGAGCCGGGAATATTCGCGGAGTATACTTGTACTGAATCTTGAACGTTTCGCTTGATTAGTCGGCGTCCGGGGAAGGATCGAGGCATCGGTGCTGGATAAATCATGGGGACGGTTCACGCGAAGGTGAACGGGGGATGCGTGTGAATTGTCTTGACCTGGAGTGTGTTGTATAACCTCAGCAATGTTGCTTGGCCCGCTTATGCATTTAGCACGTGAATAACGTAATGGCCTAATATTAGTGCGGTTTTCTTAGAACTCCCGACTTTTTGGGCTTTAAATTCAGTCAATGTTGCACCGTTAGAATAGGCTTGTTGTTTCCTTGACTCACTTTTTTTTTTTAATTGAATCTTTTTTTGTTAATGGCTACTTGATTTTTTTTTTTTTTTGTTTTTAATTTTGTTGCGTTAAGAGTGGTTTGATTTTTATGCCTGTTTCTCAGGCTTTCTCTGTGGTGTTAAATAAGTTTTTCCTGGGTGTCTAGTGTGTGATATGTTTAGATGGTCTTACAAGCATTAAGCTGCTTAGTGAACTCTAAATAGCACATATTACTTAGTTTATTTCAAGGTTTGAGTATGTTTCTCTTTTTGTAGGTTTCTTTTGATAGATAAAATTTTATTCTGAGAATTTTGTAATCTTTGATCACCATAAATGACTTCTGGTAGATAATGAATTATGATAAAAGAAAACATACTCTAAAGCTATTAATTTGTCATTGATTTATTTGAGTTTTTAAATATTCCATCTAAATAACTTATATTTTTATGCAGAAATTTATGAATACTTTTTTTTAGGAACCTGAACTATTAGAAAATTTACGTATTGTAGAACCAGCTAAGACAATGAAGGATAAATCAAAATTTCCACGAGATTCGGATCAAGTAAGTTTTGGAATATGAAATCAAACTTAAATTTTTTAAAATTACTTTAATGCACATATTTTTTCAGTCATCTTATGGCAGAGAAAATACATTCTCTAATGAACAAACTAAACGAACAAAACCTTTGGATTTAAAGAATGTTAAAGTAAGATATTTTTTATAAAATTTATCTTTATATTAAATATAAACTAAAATAATGCTATCTAATACAACAAATGTTAGGCAAGGGTGGATAAAATTCATGTAGATGGACTTGGTCGCACAAAGCACGATATCATAAAAGCACAAGTAAAAGAACTTTTTAAAGCAAAAGATTTTCAAGATATTATCATAAATGCCTATACAGTACGAAGTAAATTGGAGTCACTCGGCTGCTTTAAAAATATTGGAGTATATATCGATACTAGTCAAGGGCCTGATGCAACACCAGAAGGTGTTGAGGTAAATATTTTAAATTTACAATGAAAACAATTTTTATCTGAAAATTAAATTAATTTTGCACTGATTTTAGGTCACTTTTACAGTTAATGAATTGAAACGTATAATGGGAAACATAAACACTATGGTTGGAAATAATGAAGCATCTCTTCACATTGAAGCAAAAACACCAAACATATTTGGAAGAGGCGAGAGGCTACAAGCAGAATACTCTTATGGTCATAAAAATTCGTCAAATATAAATATTTCTGCCATTAAGCCTTTTTTCACTGGACGATTAAGTAAAATGTAAGGGTTATTTTCAAAATTCCTCTTCTTTAGTTAAAAAAATACAGCATTAAGTTATATTGTACACTTATGCATTTACACAATTGTTCCTTCAGATTAACAGCAAGTGTTTTTAACACATCAGCAGAATATCCTTGGTCTGGCTATAGACAAAATGATAAAGGATTTTTACTAGATTTTGCATTCAATTCTAATGAGTCAGGTACATTCAGGCACAATATTCAATATGAAGCAGTTGTAAGAGATCTAACTGCAGTAAAGCAAGCTACATTTAAAGTTCGGGAACAATGTGGACCTACATTAAAATCATCTCTTAGACACATATGTAAAGTTGACAAAAGAGATGAAAGCATTTTTCCATCTTCTGGAACACTTGTCCAATGTACCACGGAAATAGCAGGTCTAGGCGGAAACATTGGCTTTGTAAAAAATGAAATTGCTTTTCAAACTAATTGGTCGCCACACGAATGTCTTGTAAATATTTCACATTCATTTTAAAATTGAAGTTTCACATAAAATTAAAATATTTCAGAAGCTCTAAACTTTATCTGCTTTCAGACTTTTCAGTTAGCTGCTCAAACTGGTTTCTTGAGAGGAATCAACAATGACATGCAAATAAGTATAGCTGACAACTTTTTCCTTGGTGGACCTCTAAATATTAGAGGTTTTGAAATGAGAGGTTGCGGACCGAGAGAAGAAAGAAACTCTCTTGGTGGAAATACATATTGGGCAGCAGCATTGCATTTCTATACTCCTCTTCCATTTAGGCCAGGAAAAAATAGTTTTGGTGATTTGTTTAGGCTACATGGTTTTGTAAATGGAGGAAATTTAAATAATGCTGCATTGAAATTAGGTAAATTAATGTTCATAATTATTTTCATAAATTAATGTGTTTGTTTTAATTTTTATTTTAAATGAATTTGAAATATTTGAATAATGTTTGTCTTCAACAGGAGGTAATTATGAAGAAAATTTGAGGGTTTTAACGGAAAACATTCGTTGCACGGCAGGATGCGGAATTGCAATGAAGTTAGGAAATATAGCTCGAGTAGAACTGAACTTCTGTTTGCCTTTGATGTTCGTTCGAACAGATGTACAGCAACAAATACAGTTAGGCTTGGGTGTTCAGTACTTATAAAATAAAAACGCTCATTCAAGTGGAACAGAAATTCGTCGCATTTTCGTTTCTATTTAACTCAATTTTATATGAGTTTGTTGGAAACAAATTTAAGTAAACAAGTAAAGCAGTTTATTCTTTAAATCATTTGTTTTTCTAATTTTCATAGGTCAAGTATCAGTATCAAATAGTCCGTAGAGTAAAATTATACTGGATTTTGTTCATTTGAAAAATTTAAATTACTGTTATATAATGCCCGCATTTACAAATGAACAAAATTTTTGTTAACATGTTTGAAAATAGTCATATGTTGTAGTTATTTTCGATTTTTTCATAGGGAACAATTTGTAACAAAGGATATCATTTGATATTTTACTGCGTCAAGAATAAGTATAAATATCAAAATATTCAATTATAATTGTGTTGCTAAACAGTAGTTTTGTGTTAAGTTCTTGCACAACTATTAAAGTGAATATCACAGTACAAATTTGCTGTTCCATGAAGATAATTTGTTAAAATGTAAAAAATTGTGTTCCATATAGAAGACTTTTTAATAAAGTATTTTATTATGCTATCAGTTAGAAAAAAAAATGTACAGAATAAATACATGATGTATTTTAAAAGTTACTCTAGTAATTATCAGTTCTTTAACGGGAAAAAATGTCGCATCACGAATTCTATGTCAATTATTGCATCATGCTTATACTAAACAGCGAGCGTGACGCGTTCATTTGTAAAAAAATGATTGTCCAACGTAGATCGCAAGTTACATTTTATTACAATCTGTTACACGGCGCGTGCCACTCAAATTGTACCATCAAATGGACAAGAAACTCCTTACACGTAGGTATTTAATTCCGCATACTTTTATTTCTCGTATAGAAACGTACAATATTTTTGTCTTATTTTCTTTGTTGAGGAAAAACTCCAAGGCTTTCAAATTTTTCCGAGTTATACTTTAGTTCGACAGTGTTGCCAAATCGCCCGTTCCATCGAAGGGGGAAATTTAAAATTTGAAAACTGTTATTTCAACAAAAGTAATATATTTATCAATAAAATTTATTTAAAACACATCTATTAAATAATTCTTTTTGTCACTTCTTCAATGTAAATATTTTAATTTACATGAAAAATCTGAGTAATATAATTGTTTTAATTATTAAAAAATACTTTAGAGTGCAAAAAGGTTCCTACTCTGTTATAAATATTTCTTTTGCATATTGCTTTTAATTATATATACATTTTTTGTTTTAAACGCCTTCATTTTTCTATGTATACCGCAACTTAAAAAAAAAAATGAAGGATTATTTAAATTTTCTATACAGAAAAATGAAGAAATTTCTTAAAACAAAGTATTTCCAGAGCCTGGCGTCTGAATAAAGTCGAATCAATAATAGACCGGCATGCCGCGAAAATAATAAAAATCGTCGAGAAACCCGTGGCGAAAATAGAACCTTCACGGGCGCTCGGACGATAAACAAAACAAGCGCTCGTTAAAAGTAAAGGACGAGCCAAGCAGATGGCAAGCACTCAAAAGCATCTCCGCGAACGATTCGGCAACCGCGTCTTTCTCGATCTGTCGAGAACTTCGTCACAGTTTTCCCACCCCAAGTGCCCCAACCTCGTCCCTGCCGCATGTTAGACGAAGACACAACTCTGCATCGTGTATCCCGCGCGAAAATCCACGCGTTGATGCTAGGTATACAGTGCCGTACGCCAGACAAGGATAGTCGCCGCTGAAGAGTAGTGGGGGAAAGGGACTATGGAGGGGGGTAACTACGAGACGCGCGCTGTTGTAGCGTAGGCCCCCGTTCCTGCCTCATAACCACTGAAAATGGCCGCTTGAAATGATCGTGTAGCGCAAGTTGACCGTCTGTCTCAGTAATTCATCCCGAAAATGTTTGCCTCTACCATGGAATCTCTGTACGTATCTGCTAGAAAATCGTCTTCAAACAACCAAGTGCTCGTTGATAGCGTGAAAATCGGATCTGCTTTGTTATCCAAGCGTTCAAGAAGCGTGTGCTGGAACGGCGAGGTCTTCGCGAGAAAGTGCAGAATCGACGACGACGTGAGCGACGCGAGAAGCCATCATCACAGCCGCAAAGGCCGTCCTTGTAGTAAGTACTCGTGTATGTGTGTGGGAGCGCGTGAGCAGTGTATACCGAAATTTTATGTACAAAAAAAAGCTATTGGGTTTGACTCGGCTGATTTTGACGCGCGGCGGACGGACTGCTTTGGGCTTTTCGCGCTAAAATGAATCACGCTGGACATTCTGGTGGCGATGAGCCACGCTGGGCTCTGACGTCCTCCCGTATTATTAAAAAAGAACAACAAATATACTTTTCATCAGATTTCTATGCGCAACTGATTTTCTTTTATGGTTGCAGCTTTATCGATTGTTGCCTATTAGTTGCTGGTACTTTTATTGTAAAATGAGATCTTTCTAAAATTTTGTCAGTATACTCGAAGTATGCCTTATATCGACGTGCACGCCCTACATTGACTGCACTGCGTACCTTACTTAGGTATATCATGAATGGTACGTTTGTTTACGTAAAGGCGCCTGGTATTTTACCGCTGCAATCGGCGCTCAAGTAATTGCTGCACTTTCTACTCTTTTGTTACGTGGAAAGCCTTCGAAGCTTTTTTTTTTTGTTAATTTTTATCGTTCGGTGACTGTTAACAAAGCAGAACGATGTGTTTTTTAAGACCGCGTTGATAATTGACGCTGAAACAATAAATTTACATTGTTTGTCGAAATGAAATATTTTGCGTCATGAGCTTTTTGTTTCAGCTTAAATAATTAACTTTCATTCCGTGTCGAGTAATAATTTGAATACGAACAAAGAATTTTGGATTTTTTCTTCTTTTATTATTATTATTATTTTTTTAAAAATATTTTTCACGATTCGTTACGTGTCATAAAGATGTCGATGTTTTTTTGTTTATTTGTTTTAAATAATTGTAAGGTACATTAAAATTAATAAGTCGTACCATTGCTATATGTAAATTATTAAAATTTCGTTAATATATTTTCTATTTAAAATTTTTTACTGATACATAGTACTAATAAATAAATAAATAAATAATACAGTTTTTTTTATTAATGTAGGTCAATCACACAACAGTGTGTACAATCGTAATAAAAGAAATTTATTGCTACATTTAAAAAACACTGAAAACAATTAGTCTCATTTGATAAAAAAAAAACAAAAACTAGTTTGCCTATATATACGACAACAAACGGTGCAACCTCGTTCAATTAGCATAATCTATGTATTTCACAAGCGCGCGTACTGCGCTTATTCAACATTTTCATAATTTTCATCGATTAATTCAGTGAAAAAAGTCACAAGTCGCAAAAAAAGAAGTGTAAAAATGATATCTAAAACAGAGATAGCAGGAGAGAGGGGGGGGGGAGTAGTAGCAGTTATAGCGAGGCTCGAGATCACGTAGGCCAGCAGGCGTATATACGCGATCGTATATACCATAATATATACTATAGTCACTCTAAGCGAGAACGTGATTCACGCGGAGTTTCCTCTTTCGCTATCGCAGCTCCTCTTAATTGCTTCATTCCACTGTGGCATTCCTTGTGATTTACACATTTTTTTCGTGTAACGCGGCGATGTGCACACGGCGCACCGCAGATGCATTAATGGCGCCACTCGCGTCCCAGTGTTTATACTTGCAGAGTGCACCGCTGATAAGTTTATTGCACTTCTATTCGAAACGTCGAGGGAATTGGGAAACTGCATGGAAGTCCGACTGAAGGTAGATTAGACGATGTAGTGTAGGGGGAAGTCTCAAGCTTTAATGAGATGCAAATAATAAATGGAATCTTTTTTTGTTGACAAACTTTTTATCGTTTTCTTTTTAAAACTCTTATCTTACGTTTAACGATAAATGTTACGTTAATTATTGTCGGCTTAATGTAATTATCGACGTAGTTTAAACTTTAAATTCGTTGAGGGTGTTGTCCATGAAAAACGCGAGAGCCGGGTATTTTATCTAATTTTTATCTTTCAAGTTGAAAGTTATGGACACAAGAAATGCATTGTTTACTGCACAGAGTAAAACCTTTCTTTGATACGGCGAGACCTATTTCCTTTAGTACAGAAGTTTTGCTGATAATTCATAGTAAGGTCCATTTACAAGATGAATAGTTCGAGTGGTTCTTGCGGAAATATACAGCCTAAATAAATAAAGCGTTTAACTATCTTATTGACTTGTAACATTTAAACAAGCAGTACTTAATAATGTGATAATTAGATAAGATAAATGTTTAGTACTTAATCAATACTAGTACTTAATAATTATTTAGAAAAGTACTTACTGATTTATTTATTAATTTTGTACTTTTAATTTGTTTAGCGTAAAATAAAGAATTTAATAAATATAATGACTTTCTTTATTCTATTTCAGTGCCTCACAGCAGCGGTGTTAAGTTTCGAACAGGCGGTGGGAATGTTGGGGGCTATTGAGAAGTAAAGTCTTGCAAAAATGGATTTTACACCAAGATATCCAGTTTGTTCAAACTCGAAATCTCCCACAACTGTTTACACTAGTGCAGCTGAATATCAAGTTAATTTCAAGGCCAACAAGTCAAACAATATGTATTCAAATCAAAACCTAGATTCTTTGAGCAAGCAGCAGCTCTTGAAAGAGAGTGCTAATAACGAGAATCAGCAAAACTATAATTTTGGGTAAGTGAAAAATAAATTTTTTTATTCCCTTCTGTTCTTTAAAAATTAATTTTTCTAATTATTTACAAGCATTGCGAATTAAAGAATATCTTTTTTATTAGCAGGATGTATTCGACAAAGCATTCTTTGAGTGTCGAAAACATGGCCAATCAACCTAAAAAGGAGAGCTTTTTTCAAAGTGTAACTCGGAGTGTTACAAACCTCATAGGCGAGCACCTAACTCGTGGTACAAATTCATTCATCAAGAACTTGAACCATCCTCTGTCAGTAACAGTTGTATCTCCAGAATTCTACAAATCCCTGCAAAGCAAGCCTCATCAGTTAGTGAATCCCACCGAGGACTTCTCTAGTGCGGGAGTGTGGAAAAAAGAGTCGCACAATAGTGTTGATATGTTACCAAATATTTTATACGATAACGAAATTATAAGTGATAGTGTGAAAAAAATTGATAGTGATACTAGCGATAGTGACAAAATGTGGAATGAGTACAAAAATTTGTACATCAATACTAGCGGGACAGTAGGAAAGAATTTAATTAAGGACGAGAAAATTGTTAATAGTGTAAATATATGCGATTCCAAGAACGACCCTTCTGATTCGCACGTCATTCTACAAAACAAAACAGGTACAATTATTGTCGAATTTTATTTTATACAAATTTTTACTTTGTAAAAAATAAACGTTTACATTATAAATAAAACTTTTTGCAGACATGGATCGTTCAACGAATTTCGGCAACACAATAAACGTTGACGACGAGCCAGTAATTTTAGAAAAGCCATCTGAAGAATCCACATTTGAAACACACGAAGAGCAGCAACAACAGCAAGAACAGCAGTATCAATCAAACGTTGAATCAGAGCAGAACCGAATGGAAAAGCCGTTGCAAGAATCTGTTAGTACGATACTGTCCAACGCGTGCAACAAAGTTGTCAACGGTGTGGTTGACCTGTTGCAATTGGGATCGATAACGCCCGACGCGGATTCGGTCTCGCTATTATTCACGAAGCGGGCTTGTTCGCCGAAATTCTTGCGACCGAAGAAGATGCATAACATATCAAGTGGCCGCGGACGAGGCCGAGCAAAGTCGCAGCTTCGTCGTTCGGGAGTCAGTCAGACGCGACACCGTAAAGAGCGCAGTCGATACGACAAGTCCGATGAAATTAAGAGTGACATCGACAATTGGGAAGAGCTCGATTACTGCAGCAGCACCGAGGATGAAACATTCGAGGAGCTGAACGAGTGCGACTTCCCCGAGGCGGAAGAGCCGCGGCGAATGCGCTCGACGAGCTTCACGCTCGCGGATGTTAAGCCGAAGAAAAGGAAATCGAAGAGAGGGAAAAATTGCAGCTGGAGTCAGCTAAGCGTGGCACTGAGCGTGCAGAGTCTGGACGTCTGCACGGAAAAAATGGCGTTTAGGCGCAGACTCCTATCTGAAAGTTCCGTCGACTCTGAGGACAGTTACTGCATCGTTTTTGAGGGTGGCGATTGCAGTGACGATGAAGAAACAGAATTCGAAACCGAAGAAGAGAGCTGCTCAGAGTCCGAAATCGAAAGTGAAATTGAATCGGACGATGAAGTTGAATCCGAAACGGAATTTAAAAACGCAATTACTGCTAAGGTACATTTTTCATAAAGATATTAGTCATGCTAATTATTTAAAATGTTGCAATAGTTTAACGTTACATGAAATTGATTATTATAATTTGATTATATTTTTCAATGCTTAAAACTTTTGAAATTTTCATTAAACTTTTTAATAGATGAAGTTTCATTTTTGAAAAATCTCATAGTATCTAAAATTAGATCTATATTCATTTAATGAAAAAAATGTTTAAAGTTGGTAGTAATTTTTAAGCCTACTTAAATGAATTATATTTTATATATATAATAAAAATGTACACAAATTGTATACAGCAAGCTTCATATTAGTCAATTAACTTTTTTTTGTTGAAAAATTGTACTTTAATTTAATAATCATACGTAGGCTATATTGTGTGAATCTAAGTGATGTAAATTTTGTTTTTTTTTTCTATTTGCAGGTGCGCTTCGATCCAAACCCAGTAGTACACCGTATGGTAAAGTGGGCTTTCGCTTACAAAAGAGCGCGAATTGGCCCATGGGAACAGATGGGTCGTGATCGGGAACGCTTCAGCAGAACTATTCACAAAATTGGGCAAATTCTCGAGCCTGTGCTTTCCCAGAAGCATCGGATGCGAATCTGGCAAGAGCGCTTCGCAGACTAAGTCTCAGCCTTATTTGCTGACTTTACTTTTAATTGAAAATTTGCAATTCGGTTGGCGTTGCAGAGTTTTATAACGCATAGGAATATTTTGTACGAAAATCAGCTGAAATTGTAATAAATTTATCACTTCACGAGTCTGCGTTTTCCGAAAGCGACGAAGGAGAGAGAGAAAACTGTAAGGTGTACAGAAGTAGTCCGAATTCATGTAAATAGAGGAAAGGATAATAATAGGTTGAAGTTGTGGAATTCAATGAGTACTTTTTTAGCTAATGTGCAACGCTTTTTTGCAATTTCATGGTTATAACACAAGGGCACTGTAGTTTTCATCTACTTGCACAAGTGCTTATTCAAATAAGCCTGATATTATTTTGCCTGATATTTTTTCATTCGAATTCCTTCGACCGATTGTTTTGTTTTATGCATATTTTATGCGATTTAGTTACTTCGTTAAATTTTTACGCGAACGACATCGTCGTAAATAAGCGTGTAGGTTATTCTCGAAGTCACATTAAATTGATTCTTTTCCTTTGCACAGTCGAACATTAGTATGGCACGGTAATTGCCTTAAAACAGAAGAGCTGACAATAGTCAGTAAATGTAAATTTTATGACCAAGCTTGTAAATACATAGAGAAAAATTTAATTAAATCTTGGAAATAGCTACATCTTCGGAAAAAAGTTTTTTCAAATTGAATTCTAGATTAAAAGTGTTACTATCTCTCGTGAGTGTTTCTTGTCTACAAAAGACGACAATATTACAATTTTTGTGTGAAACTTTTTTTTATTTTTAAATCTGCAAGATAAAAAATTGTTGCGTACAAGAATTATCTTAATCCTATATCTATGATAATTGGCTTACAAGCTTATATCATTTGCATTGTTTATGGTTCAAAACGTGCCTCTTAGGGCGTACAAGCGCATAATATATAGCTCGCAGTAGGTAATTACGATTGTGCGATTTTTGTTTAAAAAAAAAATCTGGTTACAAATTAACGGTAATTAAATCTACTTGAATCAAAAAAATTGCTTGGGAATTTAATTTAATTATTATAATAAATGTAAGAGCAAAGATAATTTTGATAGATAAATTCAAATAATACGACGATTAAGGAGAATTTTCCGCTAATATATAAATAAATTAAATTAAATTAATATATATCTGGTTATAATTTACTATAAAGTAAACATTAATAGGTATTTTAAATTAGTAATCTTTAAATTTAGGTAGTTAATTAAGTTATTACGTTTATTGGCAAGGTTTTAAAATTTTCAGCGTTAAGTCGTACCGCATTAAAATTTTAATTATTATTTTTAAGTCTTTTGAACCTTGCGTTCTTTATAAAGTACGTCATTCCGTAATAAACGTACTTCAGAAAGCATTTAAAAAAATTTTATTTTTATTATTTATCATTATATCCTTTGTGCAACATTTTTTCTTGATTATTACATACGTCTTCGCTATATATTTAGCGCTCGTAAGCTCTTATAAGTAACGCTTCTTTTCATCATAATGTAAATTTTATAAAAAAGAAAGTGTAATAAGAATTGAATCTGACTTATAAATATATTATGTTATGTATATATATCTGAATTATACTACATATTAGAGTAATTGCACTGTCGACGCTGATATTAAAATTCGTTTTAATGTAATCTTTTAATATTGCACAATCTCAAAATAAGAGATTATTAATTGAATTTATATAACTGATTTTTTTAGTTCTTTTCTATCCATAGTAACGAATTTTTTTTATTGCATATTTACTATATTAGAATGAATTTCATTATCAACGTCGAATCCAGTTATTATTGTTGATGTCTAAATAAAAATAAAAATGTGAATATATGCACTTACTGTAACTGCTTATTATTATTTTACCCTATGAAGAAATAAATTTAAATCAAAATCGCGACTTTTTTCGATAATAGAACTGCACTGCACGACTCTAATCTTTTATTGTTTAAAAGAAATATTTTAGATGAAAATGCTTTGAATCTTCAAATGCTTGAAAGCCCTGATATTCTACTCTAATTCTATATTCATTATTATCATCTGATGTAGAAAAAAATTAAGAACTCATGATTAAATTGTTAATGTGTTTAAAAGAAATATTTTAGATAAAAATGCTTTGAAACACATTAACAATTTAATCATGAGTTTTTAATTTTTTCTACATCTGATAATAATGAATATAGAATTAGAGTAGAATATCAGGGATTCTATATAAATCAATGGAATAAGTGTAACACTATAAAATTGGTACATAACTTATAATATTTATTTTTTATTAAACTTCTATACAGTTAGGAAAATTATAAAAAAATAGATACTTAAAGTAAATTAATAGATATTTATAGAATTTTATATACGGTGTTGTTCACAACAAAAAGTAAATATTTTCATACAGAGATAATTATTAAAATAATACGCATCTTTGTTAGAATATAAATAACAGAAAATTATTTTCTTATCGAATTTGGGTGTTCCACCGTGATAATATTAATAAATTCGAATAAGTAACAATTTTTAAACACCCTAATGAATCAATTTAATTATAAATTAATAAGGAAGATTATAATCATGAACATTGAAAAGTTAACAAATACAAGTCTGTTAAAAAGTTGTTCCACCATTCATTGACAATTTCTTAATTTTTAAACTGCGAAATGAGGAAAAAAACTATTACTGATGCAATTTGAACATTTTGAAAATTTCCATAAGATTTTTAACGATATTAAAAAAAAATTAATATTTTTATCAATAACTTCAAAATAGTATTATGAAGAATCTTCAGCTTCTTAAGATTTTTCATATTCTGAAGATTTTTCATATTCTGAAGATTTTTCATATTCTGAAGATTTTTCATCTTCTGAAGATTTTTCATCTTCTTTAGCCGCTGTAGGCCCTCCTGATACAACAGCAATGACACTTTTTCCGATACCGACTGTAGTTCCAGTGGCCGCTTTAAAAGCTTCACTTCCACCCTCACTATCTCCAACTATATGATGGACAACACCTGAAAAGTATTATAGGAATATTAGATAGAAATTATACTTTGTAATTTTACTAAAATGTTACTTAAGGACTTTCTAGTGCCACTCACCCTTTGCGTGGCCAATAACCGGAATGCCATTCGCGACCTTGTTTGCATTGCTGAAGCATTGCTTTTGGGTTTCCACGGCTCCTTGTACATCTCCTGTAGCGACTTGAACCAGGGAAGTCACCTGTGAAACTCCCGGGCATTCTTTGACGAAATTTTTCATCGTCTGTTTGGCACCCTCAGTGTCACCGGAAACCACCTGAATTGATGCTTTTATCTGGGATATTCCCGGTATCCAGTCTATGCCAGGCATTTTGAAAAACTGAAAATCTGAAATAAAAATTATTATTTTTTTATTATCGTATTTTATTAACAACTTTAGAAGTACCTAATAACATAATTCAAACTACCCAAATATAGCACAAAATGTTCACAAAACGTTTATACATCCAAAAAAAAGGTCAAAAAAATATTTTAAAAACGTCGTTATAAACGTTGTGTGCTATTAGGGTAAATTTTGGTTGTATCTTTCTTAAATATTTGCGAAGTTTTTTATTTTTAGCTTAGAAATATCCAGGGTTTGAAAGAACCAAGTGTCGCGTTGGACTTACATATATGATATATATATATATGTAATATCTACTGATGAGCAACAAGTCATGGAAGTGCGTTGTTATTAAGCGACATAATTATCTTATAACATATACCATACATTTTTTTATGATTAAAGTTCACTCAGCAGTCACTCAAGTTTAATTGATAACAGAACTTTTTTATATCATTATTTTTCGCAAAAAAAAATAGGCTTGCTATGTGCAGATAATTGTATGACAGTATTATACCACTTGTCGCTATAAACGTAATAACGTCCATAAATAATTATAATAAAACTAATTTTATACAAAAAAAAATTGCATTTGTTAGCTGCTGCTTACATATAGTTTCGAGAAGTCTCAATTGATAAGTCTCTGAGGTTATAAAACTAGGGTTATGATACGAAGCATGCGCGTTTCTTCCTTTTCCTTTGCAGTTTCCTTTATATAGAAACGATCCTTATACGTTTAATCAACTAATACGTACGTTTGACTAACATCGCGTATTTACATCAACGACACTGTGCATAATACATCTTAAACGGTAAATAAACATTTTACTTTTATAAAACTAATATAGGGTATAAGTATATCTTTATAAACGTGTTACTATTTTCCAGACTGTACGAAGTGCGAGGGGAAATATTGGAATTAGAAAGAATTCACCGAAGTAATTATAGGTATATATAAAGAAATCACGTTTAAATTAAATTGAAAGATTGTGCAACTATTGTAATGTTTGTGTGCTTTTGATTTAAAAGATAAGAGTCCATATACTTACGAAAAACTTTAGAAAATACGTCGACGAATGTACTGCGTACGTGCTTATCGGTTTCTCGAAGGCAACTGTCGTTTGGTACCGGCCGAAGAATAAAGCGTTCATGGCTTTGTGCTGCCCCCATTGTGTTATTTCTCGTGGATCCTGTCTAGTAAGTCTCGGTTCAAACTATATAGGTACTTTTTTTTTTAATCCTTAAATATAGGTACTTGTATGTAGGTTCGCAAATTTGTAAAATTTTTTTTTTATAATAATCGTGAATATTACTATCGGGATCAGAAAAAGGCGAGAAAAGACTTTAGTTTTGAATTATTGGAAAGTATGTATTTTTTAATGGCTAAAACTAACAGTTATATACAGCCACAATACGTATTATTTATTTGTTTATTTATTTATTTACACAATTAAACGGGCTAAAAGCCCTTTACAAAAGCAATAATAAACATTAAAATTATAACTTACTATTAAGAGTACTGAAAAAATTAAAGATTAAAGTATTAGTTAATAATATTGAGAAAAGGTGTTTAGAATGCGATCAAATTTGAAATGTACTATTATGTGATTGTACTTCTTTTTTATTTTTGAAATGTCCACAAGAAAAAAAAATTCAAAAAAAAAAAATTTTGAATTGACACGTTATAGTTTAAAAATATTTCGCAAGTGTTAGTTCATATTAAATTTGGCGTATTGACATTTTAAAGTTTTTAAATATTGTTGTGACCTTTGAAATTAAAAATAAAATTTTTTTATTATATTTTTACTAGCCTATTAAAGTGAAGGTATATCGATTATTTAAGTGTAGTCAAGATAGTAGTAATAATATAACGATCAATCGTATTTATTGTTTTTTCAAGAACTGAGTGAGAAACCAAAGTAGTGTCATACTAAATCTTCGAAAGCTCGTTCGTGTAAAATATAAATTTGTATTTTCGCTTTGAATTGATAAAAAAATGCAGATTTATTTTTCTACAATAATAATTCTAATGATATTTATTGGCAATAGCTTGACGGAAACTGCACAAAACTTCTGGCTCAATATTCTGGCTGAACAAATTGAACAACCTTTAAATTCATACCAATTAACAGTATTCAATAATAACACTTTAGCAAGAAATTGCGAATACGAAACTGCATTAAAAAGAATACTTAAACATCCTACTGTAACGGTGAATTTACAAAAAGCTAAAGCAACGGAAATGCAACGATATGCGAGTTTACCAGTTTTTGCAGGTCCCAGATACACAAGTGTGTACTTAATATTAGAATGCGATGTAACACCCCGAGCAACAAATATGCCGTCGCCGCATTTGGAATTAAATAATTATTTTGATTTTTTCGTAAAAATTTCGCCACTTGCAGTGAGACCTAAATGTTTATTAATATTATTATCTGATAATGCTGCTGTGTATAATTTTACGTCGCTTTTCACATATGCTTGGGGGAAAAAATTTCTAGATTTTTCAATACTAGAAATATCTAATGAAAAAATATTCTTGAATTATTTCAATCCCTTTTATAACATTTTGGAGAAACTGTCATTCGAATCTAAAACGCAAATATTTCCGAACAAATTGGATAACGTTAACGGCTATAGGATAACGTTACCTGCATTTTCTCTGCCACCAATTTTGACTGTTTGCCAAGATCAAGATGGAAAAGTAATAGATACCGAAGGATTCAATGGTCATTTAATGGAAATTGCTACTAAAAAATTAAATTTTACAGTTAAGCATATCTTCGTGAATTTTACGAATCTGTTTGGCACCATAAGAGATGTCATAGGGTACATACATTTTGATAAAATGGATGTAACACCAATACCTGTTCTAGGAAATCATCACTCCGACAATGCAGACTACACTCTGGAACTTGATCAAGGATATATTAGTGGATCATGGGTCATCGTTGTTCCAATATTGAGGGAGAAAAAAATGAATTTGTCGTCGAATGTTTTTCTTTACATTTTTGCAATTCCTGCGACTTGTTTGATATTAGTATTTTTTACAAATTCTGTGTGCAGAATAAAGAAATCCGAGTTAAAAATTCTTGACATCTTTAGATTATTATTGGGTGTAACGATAAGATTAAAATGTAACAATTTGGGCGACAAATTAATTTTCATATTAATTTTTATTAATTACATACGTTATTCAACTGACTTCTATTCTAATTTCATGCATTTAAATGTACTTCAAAAAGAAATTCCGTTTGATAATTTGCAAGAAATTATCGAATCACCATTAAAGGTGTATACGACAGAATCGTTTTATGGTTTCGTAGTAAATAGAAGCAATGATCCCCATTTAATAGCTATGAAAAATAAAGGTACCACTGTAAAACACGTTGACGATTGTTTAAGTATGTTGGAACGTAAAAGGGATGTTTTGTGCGTTGGTGCAGTAGACCTATTTGCTATGGAATATTTACAAAGGCACAAAAAATTAAATATAAAACCGACGATAAAAATATCAAAAGCTGAGTTGCCGAAAGATAGATTAGTTTTTATATTTCAAGGGGCATCGCCTTATTACGACCGATTCAAATTTTTGTTCCAGAGAGTCTATGAATCAGGATTGCACGAATATTTAAATTTCCTCTATAAAATTGGTCACTCAGAGCCTGCTGCTTTCAAGGAAGAGGTACCCAAAGAGAATCGTAATTTAGAGACCGTTAATTCTGAGCAATTACTTGGTGTTATAGCTGTAGGATGTGTACTTTCGTTTATTGTATTTATTGTAGAACTGTTTGTAAAGAGAAATTTGTCAAATTAATAATTGTATGAATTTTGAGTAATGCCACTAATAAATAATAGATTGCTGTGATGAATATTTTTATCCTTTTATTGCAAAAATGTCTGCAGATGATGCGAATTCTTATAATAAATAAATAATATAATACATCATTTTAGGTGCATTAGTGTATAAATAGTGTTTGTATTTAATTTAATTGGCCTATTGATCTGTTTTAAACTACGAAAATTGTTCTGACCTCTGAAATACAACATAAAGTTTATCGTATTTTCGTTTTGAGCTCATTAAAGTACATACAATTTTTTGTTATCAAGATTACAGTAATCTAGTGATCAATATAGTATAATAATTTTTTTTTTCAGAAATGCACGAGAAACATAAGCAGACCTAGTAAAACTGTGTAGGCTAGAACACGATGTAAAATATAAATTTTCGTTCTAAGTTTACAATAAAATGCGGATTGTTGTTTTTATATTAATTAATCTTGTGTTGACAGAAGCTGCACAAAGCACATATTGGCTCAACATTTTGGTTGATCAAATTCAACAAACTTTAAATCCATACCAATTAACAGTATTTAATAATGACACATCAAGACGACTTGACGAATATGATATTGCGTTAAAAAAGATACTCAGCCATTTTCCTACTGTTACAGTGAACTTACAAAAAGTGAAGAAATATTCAAATTTATCTGCATTTGCAAGTTCCAGTTTTGCAAAAATGTATGTTGTATTAGAATACGATATAATGCCACGTACATCGAATATTTCGACGCTGAATTTGACACTGTACCGGTATTTTGATATTTTCGCTCAAATTTCGCAATATACAGTACGACCCAAATGTTTATTTTTATTGTTATCTGAGACAACTGAATTTAACGATTATACTTCACTATTCACGTACGCCTGGAGGAAAAAGTTTCTTGATTTTTCAATACTAGAAATTTCCGATGAACAAACGCTGTTATATTATTTCAACCCTTTTTATAATACTTTGGAGAAACTGTCATTCGAATCTAAAACGCAAATATTTCCGAACAAATTGGATAACGTCAATGGGTACAATTTTAAATTGCCAGCATTTCTTCTACCACCAATTTCGATTGTTACTCGAGATGCAGATGGGAACGTTATAAATACCAAAGGATTCAATCGTCATTTAATGGAGCTCGCTACCAAAAAATTGAATTTTACAGTTAAGAATGTCGAAATCAGAAATTATACAAATCTGTACGAAATCGTAAACAAAGTCATCTATCATTTGGCTTTTGATGAAATGGATGCATTGACTATTCCTTTACCAAGAAGCAAAGATTTTGATTCGTCCTATCTGCGAACTGTTCTTGAACTAGATCAAGGATACATCACCGGATTGTGGGCCATTGTCGTTCCAATTCTGTGGGAGGAAAAACTTAATTTATCGTCAACAGTTTTTCTTTACATTTTTGCAATTCCTACGACTTGTCTGTTATTAATATTTTTTACAAATTCTGTATGTAGAATAACGAAATCCGAGTTAAAAATTTTTGACATCTTTACATTAGTATTGGGTGGAACTATAAGATTAAAGTGTAACAATTTGGGGGACAAATTAATTTTTGCATTCGTCTTTATTAATTACATCTATTATTCATCGGACTATTATTCCAAGTTCACAGGCTTGAATGCAGTTAGAAATGAAATCCCATTTGATACGTTGCAAGAGATTAACAGTTCGACATTACCAATTATCATGTCAGCAGAGGCTTTTTACTTCTCGACTAACTTAAGTGATCCCTACTTAATGGCTATTAAACGTAAAGCTAAAGAGGAATCGAATATTGTGCATAATTGCCTAAGAAAATTGGAGCTCGAGAGGAATGTCATATGCATCTGTCCGAAACCAATGGCACTGAGATACGTAAGAAAGAATCGGTCATTTAATAAACAGACAATAAAAATATCGAGGTCTGTATTTCTTCAAGAAAGATTAGTTTTTTTATTTCAAGGAGCTTCACCCTATTACGACCGGTTTAAAGATTTATTCCAGAGAATCTATGAATCTGGAGTGTATGATCATTTATACGAACGTTACCAAAAGATATTTATGAAACGTCGTTCCTACCAGAATCAATTTCAGACGACTACTGACTATAAGCAATTGCTTAGTGTTGCACTCGTTGGATGTATAATTTCATTTATTGTATTTATTTTAGAACTTACTCTTAACAAATTTAAGAGTTATTTTTCAATATAATGGTTGTACGAAGACAGCTGTGTATAAGTATAAGAAATAAAATTAGTAAAGATAGTAACTTTGCCTTATTATTTTCAAAAACTATTTAATTAATTAACGGATTCAAAATGGTGTGAGTTCATTTTGCTATAGTGTTACCTTGTATGCGATCACTTTTATGCATTGCACATAAAAATTTATTACAGCAAATTAAAAGTTCATCGTCAAATCTTTTTAAATAAATAACTATACTTGATTAAACAAATTCTCTGCAAAGAAATTAAGATTTCCATTTACAAGCCGATTACACCGAGAGAAATGTTTAGTAAAAATTATTGTATTTTTAGTAAAAATTACTATACTGTATGGGAAAGTAGTTACAGACTGCCATTATAAAAATAATTACCATACTCTACACTGAAAAAAAAAGTAAGAAATCGAAATCGACGGTTAGTTGTTTCAATTAATATTTGATTGAAACAAATACATTTTGGTTGAAACAAGTAAATATTAATTAAAGCAAGTAATGGTTAATTGTGATTAGTAAACTTTTTTCTCAGTGTATAGTAAATATTGCTAAACGGTATTGTATAATTTTTACTATATTTATGGCGAATTTTACTATGCAGTATATAGTATTTTATTTTCATAATGGCAGTCTGTATAAACACTTTCTCATACAGTTTAGTAATTTTTACTGGATATGTCTCTTAGTGTACCGCTCATTATCCGTCGTAATAATTTAATCGGTAATCGCCATGACCAGTAGCGCGCTCCTCCAATCCTCAATATAAGTACCTATATATAGGCTCATGACCAAACTTTCGTAAAGACGACTACACGAGCGCGACGAGAGCGAGAAGGAGATAATATAAAAAAGCGAGAAAATATAGGCCACATTATGCACGCGCAAGGCGACGGTATGAAAATGAGCGACGGGTGGTGTGCATCGGTGCGTGCAGCCTGCGTGGGAACATCAATCGGCCGCAGCAGCGGCAGGCGCTCGTCGTCGGGGGAGGGAAAAAAATTGCGGGGCAATTAAAAGGCTCGCGCGCCTTTCGTCTCTTCCCTTGCGGATAGCGGGCTCCTCGGCTTTTTCGTAATCGCGCCGCGGCGACAACGCGACCGTAATCGTGTCAAGGCCGCGGAGCGACTTTTTACCCGCGCCGCTTCTTTTCGCCTCCGTTTCTTTTTTTTTTTTTTTTTTTTTTTATCTGCAGGCGTAATTGTGCAGCATCGTGGACAACGGCGAGCCTCTGTGCAAGTGGCGATGAATTAAACGCCTGACGAGGGGGTGTTGTAAGGTACCTGAGCCTAATATGCCTACCCTAAGCGGAAACGGCCATAATTTTTGAACGGAGAAGAATTTTTTAAC
>JAWWEN010000002.1:921160-945078 GCA_035582955.1 Sycophila texana
AATCGATAATTTATGTTCACGATTTTTTCCATGTTGAGGGACACCTAAGGAACCGGGAAAAACTTGTCCCGTAGGTGGGCTTTCAAAATTTTTTTTTTATTTTTAATACCCCAGTTGTTTGTCTAAGTCCGTAGAATCACACATATATAAAGCTCATTTATTCGATTGCTTACGAGTACCAGGAACAGAGAAAAAAACAAGTTGCAAAACTCGCGTATTCATAAGGAAGACGACTTTGTGGAAGTCATGTTAAGTGAAAGTAGTTGTGTCTTACGCATTTACGCAAAATTCGGGGAAAAGTCATTACCGAAATTTGAAATTGTCCGTGATATTTGCTTTTGCGACACTATCACGGGTATTCTAATATATCTACATGTGATGTCATTTACGTAACCATAAAAAAGAAGGTTTAAACTTCTATTGTTGGTAGACTAATTAGCACGAATTAAATATAATTTGCTTTTTTACATTACAGTAAATGATTTATGATCATATACCTGCATGCACTCCTTCTTGATAAAAGGGCACAATTCCATTCTCTGTGTTTTTGAAATATTTTAGTTTACATTTCAGTGCTAGTTGAAATTACATTTATAAGTCCTTTTCAGGAGAGTTAAGAGTATATTTAAACAAATTTTTTTGCCTCTACAAATAAAGATAATGCGTTTCAATGAAAAAGGGTCTTTTTAATCAGTAATGCATTTCTTGGGTATGGGGAAAATAGTATGCCGAAAATATTTTCTAAAAAATATTAAAAAAAAAACTGATGGTAATTTGATAGTAAATAAATGTAAAAAATACAAAACATTCGGTTGCTTAAAAGTACAATAAACAAGTGCACTAATAATTCTGCAAAACGTCGTTATTTGCCATGTTAATTAACATTTTATTTTTTCACTTTCAAATTGCAAGCTTCAATAATATCATGCATCCTTTTAATTAACTAAATATTGCATAAATAGGGTATACTTATAGTTGTTTCTAATTTTATTTCTTGACACATTTTTATAATAATAGCAACCGTAGCTTTTTGTACTTTAAGTGGCAGAATAAAGTGAGTAATGTAAAAGTTCTCTTATTTCAGTAATTTAGTTTTGCGATCGCGGGCAGAATAATTTACATCCGCAAAGGTATATAATTACTATTATCACAGTCAATTAAAGTTAGAAAGGAAAAGCGCAAGTTATAAGATTAAGATCTAACGCATCTAACTAGCAGCGAGGATGTATCACCATTTCACTGACTTACAGATAAATCGCCTTGCGAAAGTCGCGCGCAGTAGTACTCACCTATTAAAAATAAAATTCTCTGCAATTTACGAGCACCTCTACCCCGCGTCAAAGAAGTAATCTCGTGATTTGTGCATTATACAAACGGGCAGCTTTCCCTAAAGACTCTCCCCGTCCCCTCCCCGAAAAAAATTCAAATTCGAAAATCCCGAGCGAACAAAAGGGTCGTCGAACAAAGAAACTTTCGAGACTCTCTTTGGCTCGCGGCGCCTGGACGAGCCAGAAATGGTGCGGGAGAGCAAAAAGCCGCGTACGAGCGTTTATATGCTCATACGTCGGGTGTATAAGTAGTCATAATATGTGCGCGTTGATCGTCTCCGCGGCGGTGCTTAGTCGCGCTTTCACCTTCCAGCGCCGAAACCATCATCGGTGCGCACGCGAGTCGCTCTTTTTTTCTTTCTCTTCTCCCCCGCGGACCGCGACGGACCAGTTCCCCAGTTTTTTTTTTTTTTTTTTTTAACAGTCGGTCGCGCACGCGTCGAGCTGCGTATACGCACAATGACGAAACCGAGCGGAGCAAGGATGCCTCGTGCGCATGGCGAAAAAAAAGAGACGAAAACTGGTCCGTCGGCCGATTGCGCTCTCTTGACAATGCGCTCGCTCACGACTGGCCTTTATGCGAGGAATTTTTTTTTTTTTTATTTTATTTTTTTTACTACGTGTGCGGATAATATTTATATTCATTTTTATTTTTGAGAAAGTTTATATTTTTGGTTGTCGATAGTTAGTATTTTTCTGTTTGCTCCGAAAGAAATTTTCGGAGGGAGTGAGAGTATTTTTTATGTATATATGGCCATTCTGCCCATAAATTTATTAAATTAAAAAAAAAATCAATAAAAGTAAAATAATTTGCGTAATGTAATTGTTCAATTTATTAATCTGGAGAACGAGTTTTTCGGCGAGATTGTGATCGAGTTCCGCGTCCTCGTTAAATGTATATAAGTTGGATGCAAATTGATTAAAGGAAACTCCTTTCTTTTCCTGATTTTCAAGATCACAGAATATGCACTTTTACCTGTTTGCTGCATAATTTATGAGTATACTGTACATTTATAATTATCATAATATTTCACGCAAAACGATCGCGTCTGAACTTCCCTAAATACTGATGCGTGTGCATACATATCCGTAAATATATTATAGCAATACGTTTTTGTGGAATTGAAAATATTTGTTTTTTTTTTTTTTTTTTTTTGTAACAATAGAAAATAATTAAAAAAATAAAAATACTACTTATTCACGATATTTTCACGTAAACAATTCTAAACATTATTTTACTGTTTAGAATTGAAAAGGAACATTATTTGTGTGTTTGCAGGGGAATGGTCCCAAGCTGAACATAATTTTTTGTACTAATTAATTAATTACTATTCTTCATCAATATAAGAGAACACAAAGGAAACCGTAAAATAAACAAATTTTTCGTTTAATCGTCTATAAAAAAACATAAATCACAACATTTTTAACCGATTTTTTTTTAACAAAATTTTTAACACACAATTTTTAACAACTGCTAAGATATACCGATTGCGGTCGCGCGCCCGTCTGGTCTGCCGGTAAATATGAGCCTTCTCGAACGTTCCTCCGGTGGACTCATGTGTTGACCCTTTCCCGGCGCCTCCCGTCAAACGCGGATACACTCGCGATTGAGTACACATGCCTTCACCTCGACAGTGTCGATCTCATTTCTCGCCTTCCTCCTCTCGCGCGTCCAGGTGACAGCGCGCCGTCGTCGTTTCGCATAAATTTACTTCCCTCCCCCGAGTCGACGGCGGACGCTGCTCCGTTTCGAAACAAAAGCTGACTCAGAGTTGTTCATTTTTTTTTTTTTTTTTTTCATTTTTTCGAGCTGCGCGCGTCGCCCCGAATCGGAGAGGTATTATCTGCTACGTACCGATCGATTCTACTCTTCACGTGATATAATCGAGGGACAGCGATTTTGGGTTTTTTTTTCCACGAGGATTTTATAATGGGTTGAGGGAATATGTAAAGAGGAAACTTTAAATGCTTGAACTTGCGTCTAAATGTAAAAGATCGTGAAAATTAAGTTAATGAGATTTTGCAAGATGTATGAAATTTTTCTCGTTATGAACTATGTTCAATAGAAACTTTTATTGTAAACAACTAAAAAATTCTTGAACTTGAATTTCTGAAATTCAGTCATGTGATTTAATAATAATGTTATTGTAGTCGAAAATGTTTAAGATTTTCTTTTATTCCAATTTTGTAACGCCCAGAAGAGGATCATAGTAATAAAAATCGACCTCAATCATTTTAACCGGGCAAATAAAATTAATTCTTTATTAAAAACTATAATAAATTTTTCTTATACGTTATTTGATGGCCTCGCCCGTAAAGAATTGCGTTAGAAAGCAAACATTTTATTACTGATAAACCGGTTTTTTAAAAACGTGGAAATTTCTTGGTAATAGAATTTTGTTTTAATTTTGTAAAATTATTTTAATGTTTTTACTAAGGCAATGACATATATTAATATACTTTACACCTATTTAAGTTTAATTTCTTATATAATAATACACTTGTCTATTAAATTTTTCGATGTTAAAAGGCTTTCACTTTATTCGTTATAAAATAAGTATTAAAACATTATAGTTAAATGTATTTTTATTTATAAATAGAGATTTATAAAAGCTACTGAAATTAAAAAGAAAAAATTCAATGAAGAATAAATATGTTTACAAAATTTGATATCTTATACTAATGTTAATGGTATATGATATCATACGTTTCTTATTTTATCTTAAAAAATAGTACTTCCAATGTTACTTACAAAATTAAATGTATATCTTAGTAGCTTCATATTATAACATTTTTTAAATCAACTCGTTTAAATGCATAAAAGGCATTATTATTTCCAAGAAATACTCTTATTTGTTCGAATAAATATAATAAAAATCTATTTACAAATTAAATTATAAATATTTGATAAAAAAAAAGGATTTTTTCTCTCCTTTTAATCATACGCGCTAATTTATTGCAGACTAGGTATTAATTACGTTATACAAGGTATAAAATAAAAGAAAATGAGGACAGTCAATGAAATGTAATTACGTCTATTAAAAAGATGAGAAACGTATAAGATTTTAATTAGTTGCAAAGTTTCAATACTGTGAATACGCGTTTATATGAATGAAATTATATACAGTCATGATTAATGGAAATTAACAAAGACTTTCAGTTTCGAAGCAATCAATAAAATCTTGTTGCGTGATTGATGCATCGCGGTTCTGAATATTTTTTTTTTTCTTTAATAATTTCACAGAAACTTCGCCTCTTTAAAGTAAACAGTAAAGTTAAGCGCTCTTAAGTGCGTTAAATCGGCAAATCGGTATGCACACTTTAAAAGCTAAATCATCAGTTTTATTGTCTATCCATCAGCTGTAATTTCATTCGTGAGTCATTGAAAGTTTCCAGATTTAAAAGTCGGTTAAAAAAAAGGCTTTGAATCCGTTCTTAATGCCTAATTTCCTAATATTTTCTCGAAACATTGCGCAGATTCTTGCGAAGCTTCATTAAAGCATGAAATTTTCAGATTTTGCAATCGACATGAGAATCACAGCCGTGAAATGCTCGAAAGCTGGAAATCGCTTCCTAAAATTTTCTTTGGCTCTCATTTTTTGAATCAACTTTTAAATCAGTGTATTTCGCGCACGGACAGTTAATTAATTTGTTTTTTTTTTTGTACACTGAGAAAAAAAGGGTAAGAAAAATTACTATATTTTTGTAGTAACAAAGCGACCTACTCGTTCTAGGGACAATTTTTACTGAACTCATAGTAATTTTTACTAAACGTTTTGTAATATTCCGTAGTGGTATATCAACATTTATTAAAAATATATAAATTTTCCATATGTGATCGAACAGATTTTTCTATAAACCTAATTTTCTCAGAATATCAACAAAATATCGTCACTTCTCAGAAAGATCAACAGCAAAAACGACCTCAACTCGACATTGTGCACCACATCGAGAAGGAAAAAAAACAGACACAAGCAGGAAGTATGCAGAATCTTAAGCAAATGGAATAAGCCAGTGACCGGACTCATGATCATATTGTCCTGCAAATTCGTCAACCAGCCTGCGCGATTACACTTGAATCGAGGCGAGCGAGCCGCGAAAAATTTCGAATCCTTCGGACGCCAAACTGCTCGTTCCATGCCACTGAAAACAAATTTGGTGATTTTAAGTAAATATTTACTTCGATAGTACTTGCTAAATATTTCTTTGAATCAACTAAATATTTCTTTAGAACTAAATGTATTTATTTGAAGTAAATATTTACTTAAAGTTACTAAATTTTTCTCTCAGTGTGGAATATTCATCACTTCAATCCTTGAAGTAAAAAGAATGAGAAAAAGAAGAAAAAAGAATTTAAAAAATAATCAATTACACAGTCAACGCAGCGAAGAGAGTAGGTATAGCGACCGCTCCAGAATACAGATTTTTCTTCCGCCAGTGGAAACGGCTTGGCTTTGGCCAGACCGCGCGGCCGCAAGCGTACGATATAATACCTTGATGTCTCGTTTAATTTTTTTTCCCTATATTTTTGCCTTCGCAGAAGTCGAGTGACCGAGGCTCGTGCAATTTAGTCTCGACGCGGAAGGATATGCAAGAGGCAGGCGCGAGGATCGGCCGCGTACATGCAAGTATATATATAAAAATACACGTTTAAATGTGTGTATATATAGATATACGCGGCTGGCAAGGTCGGCCGGCTGAAATGAAGGCGTGGGTGTGGGGATCCCCGAGTTAAGCTTGTGGGAAAAATCTCGAGTTTCGTTCCTTATTGGGCTGCTGTTAAGCTGTAAGAATTGAGATTTTCCTGGGTTTTATGGTCGGTTTATTGCTGCTCGGCGAAATTTATTGCCGTCGGTTATATACCTACCATTGCTTTTATTATTTTAGTGACTTCATTATCATGGCTGTTTTTCTTTTTTCTTTTTTTCTTGTAGTTTTAACAATTTAATTTTGCAAGGGTAATGTCGATGGGATTGAATGCTCTTTTTTTAAGTGTTATACTCTTTAAAGTTTTTGATTTGTGTGAAAAAAAGAAAAATTGCTCGTTTGTTTGCGAGAAGCAATAATATTCTGACTTGTTATTCGGATTTTCTTTTTTGTAAGCTAATGATGCCAATTGAGTAAAATTAAATCTGTCTCGATGTTTGAGACTGCCAATTGAGTAAAATTAAATCTGTCTGAATACTTGAGACTGCCAATTGAGTAAAATTAAATCTGTGATACTTGAGACTGTATAAGAGCACTGTAACGTTTTTTGAAAATTAGTGAAAGTACTAATTTTATGCCCGAGGGAAATTTCTAAGAAAATTTCACTGAGAATTTAGTGGTCTGTTTGAGAGCTCGGGCGAAACAAATAAAAATCTTTTAATAAATGGAGCGGAAATTTATTTGAAAGATTAATCAGATTCTTCTCCACTTACATAATTCATAAAAGTTTTTTTAAAATCGATTTTGAAATTTAAAAAAGTATCCTTCGAAGACAATGTATCTTGATCGACATAAAAACTGGCTGATTTTGGCTAGCCCTGATTTTTAGATAGATACATGAAATAAATAATATAATTATAAACAATTAAGTAAAATAATTTTTTTGTTTACTACTTTTTATTCATTTCATTTTTATTTTATTTTATATTGCAGCGTTAAATTAACTTGAGCCTGAGCGAACTTCTTTTAAAGAACAAAGAAAAATCCTTTTTTACGATTTTGCTCGTGCACAATAATACCGATTAGATTTAATTTTAATCAATCTGCATTTATCAATACATTGAGAATTTTTCAAAAATATTTCGAGTCTTTGTCACGACCGCTGATTACACGAACAATGCGTTGATTTTATTATCTTAGTGAAGTATTTATTCTTTCCTGCTTATTGCATCGAATTAAAAGACGATTTACTCTTTTTTTCTTTGAATTATTAAAAGACCGACGGAAGATGATACTTTATATTATGTGAATAAACCATCTATAACGAAGAAAACTAGAATACGTATTTATATATTCCAAATATCTCATGACACGAATATCTGTATGTAGTGCATAAAAACAGTTTTAAATTTAAATAAGGCGAATTCTGAGTTCTTAAAAAAAATTAGATTTTGCTCGCTAATGCAACAAGTACAGAGCACGATGAAATTTCCAATCGTAAAATTTTGCTAAACAATATTATTCCAATAACAAAATATTAATTCATTTTCTTTACACGTTATACGTAATCAATACACCTATCAAGATCCCTCTAAAAACTAAAAAATTTTTTTTATTTAAAATTTAAAATAAAAAAAAAAACCATAAACAACATGCCAAAAGCTTTTACTCGCAAATAATTTTTTTTTTTAAATCGCTCTATACACACATATCCCGCGTCTGCCCCGAAGACAGCGTGCGTTGCTAAAATTTTTGCACAGTCGACCTTTCGCCTACTTTGATTTCATTACAAATCCCCAGACAAACTAGCACAAAGAAACGCGCGCACAGCCGGGACCGCGTTTACCGCGCGGAATATTCGAGAATTCGACATTTTCATTTTCGTAACTTCGCACCGACCAACGAACCAATGAAAAAAAAAAAAAGAAAAAAATGAAACAAGAATCGGGCGAGCAACTCTCTTTGTTCGCCGTCTTGATAATTGGGAAACAGATTATCCTTCTAACGGTGTCCATCGGCCTCAAGGTCAACGCAGTTGACCACCACCCGCGGCGACTTTCCCCCGAAGTCTATATAGAGCGGCGCTTTAATAAACAAAAAGAATATAATAACAAATACAAAAGAAAAAACGAAAAAAAAAGACGTGCCGTCGATCGTGATTGCCGGGACACGCACGATCGACGCAAGCTCACGCGCGCGCGCCTGGAAGGATATGCCGGCGAAGGGGCGGGGAAGGGGGGGCAGGCCGCGCCCGGTGCTCCGCTATAAAAGACGGCCACGCGGCACGGGCCCAGCCAGTCCTGAAAATAGCGGTGCTTCGGCCAGTTCGCGGCGAAAAAGCTCATCCTTCGTGGGAAGTCCAGTCAGACTCAGCTCAGGGCTTGAAAACTTCTTTTTTATTTCTTCAATTCAAAGTCAAGATGAAGTTCTGCCTGGTACTCGTTGCGATCGCCCTCGTCGCTGCCTCGCACGCCGCTGACGAGAAGAAGGACGACGAGAGGCCCAAGACCTTCCGCAGGCTCATTCCTGCCGATGTTTTGAGGGGTAAGGATCCTTTATTTTTCTTTTTTATTTTAATTGATTTTTTGATTAATTTTTTTAATATTTTAAATCCTATGCCGATGTTTTGAGGGGTGAGGATCCTTCATTTTTATTTTATTTTTTTAATTGATCGATTCTTTTTTTTTTTTACAAGGATTAATTCCAAATTATTAATGGCGTTAATTGATTGTTTTCGTGGAACTTTAAATAAACTATTTAATACAATAATAATTAGATAATAATTAGATGAATAACAGTGTAATATTATTAACAATGATTGATAAAATAGAGTAAAGAGTAGCTTATAATATTATGTACATTGAGATGAATATATACATTAAAATTTACACAACTAACTTTTTTTTTTTTTTTTTTGAGAGAGAGAGAAGTTAAGTACATGAAATACATTTTTTATAGAAACATTGTTTTTTTATGAAGTCTTAGCTAACATAAATAATAAATGAATAATAACAGTTTTCCTTCAATTCAAATTCGAAAACTTTATTATGTTCTTCGTTCGACTATTTTCTTTCACTGGGATCAATTAAACCATTAAGCTTCACTCTAAGCTTATTGTTTCCTTCTTCTATTTTACTGTAAATGATGTTCAATTTTCAATCCATTTGAATGAATAATTACTCAAATTAAGCACACATCATTCTTTTAAATTTCGACTTTTATAGAGGAATAATTGCCTCTCATTCATTACACATTATACATTCCTGTAATACAAACTGAATGAATGAATGACACACAATTACTCCTCTATTAATGTCGAAATTATTCCTCTATTAATTTCAAAATGAAACTACAAAGCTACACAAAGAAAAAAAAAGGTTCTACTAAAAATTGAAATACAGTTTCTTGTAAACATTATTTACGCTCCTTTTGCGAGAAACTATAACAATAACAGGCCGTGAGAAGCCCACCTATTTTACTCCACTCCGCTCTTCTTCTCCACATCATTCCGCTCTTAAAAGTAAAAAAAAAAAAAAATAATAATAAAAATAAAAAATGCAGTAATTTTTGCATTCTCTGGCACACTGCGATATAATCAGGCTTCGAAACGCGTATAGTCAATCGCGAATCTAAGACACGCGCACGAAAGCGGCTAATTGGAAATCGAAAGGAAATTCCGCGGGTCGTCGCTTCCGCGAGCCGGCAAAAAGAGGAGTAGAGGCGCGCGGGTCACTTTCGCTCGGGCCTCACCTCCGGGTGTATGGGTGTCCCGACACGCCTCACGGACGAGGAAGAAAACGATGTTAATGAGCCGCGACGTCTCGCCGCGGGAGCCGGAAACAGCGCGGCGGTCCATTTTCCGTCTGTTCCCCGGGGGAAGGGGGGCACCCTTTGTTCGCGCGCCCCCGCGCGAATCGACCTATTGTCCCTCTCGCTCCCCCTGCGGGCGGACTTTTGTAAAAACTTTTCCCGCGGTGTATGCTCTCGGAACTCTAACAGTATAGGGCGGACTACTTCCAGCTGATACTTTTTTGTTCTATTTGAATGGATTTTTTTTTTAATGTCGCACGTGGAAATTTTGTTAACGTAGGACGGGCTACTTATATTTTTTGTTCTACTTGAATGGAGTTTTTTTTTTTTTTTTTTTAATGCCACGTGGAAATTTTGTTAACGTACTTTTGTAAAAGCTCTATCGTATATAGGGCGGGTATACTCGCAGCTGATACTTTTTTGTTCTATTCGAATGGAGTTTTTTTTTATTGATGCTACAAGAGGAAAATTTTCTCGTTCCGGGAAATTATTTGTCGATGCCGTGAAAAGTGCTAAGAAATCAGTTTATTTGCGAGTTAAGGATGAGTGATTCGCTAAGCTTCAATGGGTATACGAGATCGACGTGAATTGGGTATTTCTTTTTTTTGTTTTTAAATCTTTATTTTTACAAATTAATTAAATAAAAAAATTAAGATAAAATCATGTTTCATACATTATTAATATTATTATTAAAAATTGTTATGTCATTTTTAAATATAATGTTATTCATAAATCAAAATTATTTGCACGAGCTAAAAATAAACGTATCCTTTATACATTCGAATTGGAAATGTCAATGAAAAACTAATTAATTAATCGCATTCACCGCAGAATAGAATAAAATAAGTCATTATTCCTGTATAAAACATTGCAAAATTTCGTTTTGTAACAGGCCGCCGGAGCTCCCCGCCATCGACGTCGCCTATACAACTTGAATACAATGTGAATTCTAATTAACCGGTTATTAACAATTAGCATAATTCTGACCGCGAGGAATGTGCGTACGCGTGCGCCTCGAGTTTGTCGAACTCGCCGCGCTCATCGATGGCTTGCGCAAAATCACCGGCATTGAATGTCCCGCTCTCACGCGAAGCTGCTACTCGTCTATAATAATTAAGCGTAGCGCACGCGACATTAAGAACAAAAAAAAAACAATAAATAAAAAAAAAATAGTTCGACTCGTCGTTCCCTCGCTTCGCGGCTGTGAAATCCATTAGAGATGTTTTTTCTTTAACCTCCCGGCGATGATTCACGCGCGCGGCAACTCAACCGCAGATTCAATAAGCAGAGGTCGTCGCCGCAGTCCTGTTGGGGCGAACGATTACGCGGCTTCTAATTTTGCCGCGTCCTCCTGCGAGCTGAATTCCGCGAGCGGTTTAGCACCTCCGTTGGAAGCTTCGCCCGCGGATGACGGTGTCGCTTAAGAAAAGAAAGAAAAAAAAAAAGAAGGCAAGCGCCCGATGGAAATCGGCATTGAAGTGGCGATTAGTCTAATTAAATTATCCGCGTCTCTGCAAGTATACAGTAGCGGAGTCCTTAATCCGTTGTACGCTACGCAGTGCCTCAAGGTGAGATACTTATAGCAGATGCGCTGATTCGACGCGAATATGAAAATCGAAATGAAGATTTAACTTTCAAATTGATGAAATTTAATTTGTTTATTTACTTGTACGATTTAAAATAGTCTTCGATGCATGGATACGGCAAGTGAACCCGTGTTAAAGAAATTAGTTGTAGCAAACGACTTGTCTTGACTTTGTCTTGCAAAAGTCGCTTAAAAACTTCAAAAAAATCAGAAAAAATTCTTGAAAAAGTTTCACCAAAGTCTGGAAGAGTTTTGCAAAAGTCCTGGAAATGTACGTCTCGCTGCGGAGTTAGAGAGTTTTTCAGGACTTTCGCGAGACTCTTTCCAGGATTTGGCGAGATTTATTTTTGTCATACTTCTCTCAGTTTTCGACTATTTAAGGCTATTTAAGACAATTTTTAATTAAGACTATTGAAGACTATTTAATTCTTTTTTTTACGACTATTGAAGACTATATTTAATTCTTTTTTTTGAAAACTATTTGAGACTACTTAAGACTTTTTATTTAAGACTATTATTTAAGACTGAGATTTACGCAAACATCATAAAGATTAAATTTTTTGTACACGGGAAGGCACAAGAAACTTAAAATCTAAATTCCGCATGTCTGAACATTGCCGACTGTTACTACTTACGCCTGACTGCAGCGCTCTAGACGCGGCGAACAAAGCCGCGGGATCGGAATCATTCTTCTAATTCCTTTTTTGTTCTCGCGGTATTAACCTGATATTATAGGTTATAGTCGTCTCGTTAGCATCCGTCGGCGGAATGCTCCCTCGCTGATTCAGAGGAGCTCGTACACGGCCTCACCTTGGGGCGTTATGCAAGCGCGCCGGGCTCTTAATCTCGATCGGCTTCTTTCTTTACGCCGATGGTACTTAACTTCTTTTTTTTTCTCACGTAAGAATCGCCCGCGTGGGTGATGTTTTTCTTCTGTTTTTTTTCCTTGCATCCGTGACCTTTTTATTTGCATGATCGTTTGCCGAGGAGTTGAATCGATCGGTTGATGATTTATGCCCAGTGCGGTGGTATCGGTCGGATTTAAATCAATAGTAATTGTCACTGGGAGAGTATATACGCTGATTTATACTCGATTTGCATCGGATTGCATAATTTATGTATTACGATTTTATAATTTTATGGATTTACAAGTTTAAGAATATCCTTTATGTACGTTCGGTCGATTCATCGTATACTTTGTTTCGTAACGAAGTGAACCGGTTGAAAGGCGATGCATAATTTTAATTTTCTGCGTTTAAAATGGAGCGAGTTCCATTGTGATCGGGTGGCAGGTATAAAAAAAAAAGTTCGATGCGTATTTATACGTCCGCTTGCGCAATGAATTTTTAATGAGGCACATATTCGGCGGGCTGACTGAATTTTTGTCACGCATCGTTTGTTATGCTTACATAAATTTATTCTTTCATAATCAATATGAATCGATGATCACCTGACTTAGTTAAAAGGCTCACGTACGCCAAATTACAAAATCTTGACGTCAAGCTTTCATTAAGCATGTGCACTATTATATGATGCTTTATTATTCAATTGAAATAAATTATTTTCTCGAACGAGCCTCCTCGTGATTCACTGCTATACTTTATTTTTTATGAGGCGCTGGAAGGATCCTTCCCCCCCCCCTCCTCCTTTTTTTATCATGTACAAGCACTATTACTTTGCAAATTGGAAAAAGGAGAAGAAAAAGAATACGTTTTAGTTCTTATCTGCGTTATCTTTGAAACGTTGACTTGAAATTGTCTATTGCGTTTATTTAAATTATTTCGAGTTCATATATATAATTTTTTTTTCTGTAAGAAAAATTCGTAAAGATTTATTCAGATTAGAAGAAGTCTTATAGATGCCTCTATAGTTTCTCTATTGATATTTTCGCAAATGAAAAGACGATTACCTAAAAACACCGGCAACGCACCGTGACGGCGGCGACAAATAAATCGGCATCTAGTTTATGCTTTTCGAAAGACAATTAAGGCAGCGAAGCACGACTGAGAAAAAGCGGCTCCTCAGGCAAAAAGGTTAAACTGGTTAAAAGGAGGCGGGGAGAACAGGCAAGTCGCGCAGCATTGAGCTCGCCGGAGAAAGTGTCGCACGCGCCGTCGAGAAACGAAAAAAAAATTATATAAAAAAATAAAAATGATAAAATATATATACGTGTAAATATCACGGACGGACAGATGTAGGTGATCGAAAATTTCGTGACGGATCGATCGTCGGGAGCGCTCTCGCGCCATTATCCTTGCCATTATTATTCGCACCGAGTCACGGCTTGCCCTGGCCTACTTGACTTGCGGTCGGCGACTCGCTGCAGCCTCCATTATACCTGGGATCTAGATCGCCATGCTGAAGATTCCGCATGCAAATCGCCTTTGACTTAGTCTAATTGTAACCGAGTTATTCATGGTTTACTTGTTTTGAAAAGTGTTTTCTATACGTTTTTTTTTCTAATTTTTTTTGTTATTCTGGTTTTTATCTTGAATTACTGAAGTTATTTACTTTTATAGATTATTGGAGGTTTTTTATAACGTGATGTGATTCGAAAGCAAGAAATTAATTTGTTTTCGGTCTGATCAGAGGGAAGTGTAACTCGTTTAGATTCTTACGAATTATTGGTTTCTTTTTGTTCATTTTTCAATGTCAAATCGTATTTATAATTGCATGTAAATTAGTATACTTCGGAAGTGGGCTATTTTATAAATAGAACTTATTTTTAGATCAAACACTTCGTGCATTCTACATTTACATAAAATTTGTTTTTTTTAGACACGTAATCATTCAAGTTCGAATACTTTATTCGAATTTATTTTTCTTCATTTTTCAATGACAAACTTAAATCGTTATATCTGCAGCGTAAATTACGATAATTAGGATAATTGTTAAGTTACGTACAATTGAATTCGCATTAACAGTAATTAATGTAACAGCGACAGTTTTAAAGAAAAAATTTCTGCAGTTTTTAATTCATTTATTGAAATAAGTAAAAATTATCTCAACGCATAAATAGCAAATGAATGTAATTTGAATTAATAATTATTCATATATTATCCTTTCATTTATCCGTTGTTTAATTTTCTGCTTACTTGCTTATTAGCAATACTTTTAGGTCTTTTTGAAGATCATTATAGATTCTTATTGCTACTGCGCACATTATATCAATCGTAAAATTAATATTTTTATTTTTACACCAATCTTATTAGCATAGTACTTTGTTCAATTGTCTTTTTTTATTTTTCACTTTTCTATATCAAACTTGGATCAACATTTATCTATAATTAAGTGCAAATCGGTACGTCTCTACAGCAAAATTTGAACTTCACAGTACGTACTTTTCCGATAATTTCATTTTACATCGTTATAACACACGAAGTGAAACTATACACACGAATCTATAATTTTCCCCTCTTTTTTTTTCACTGTTCAATGTCGCACTTAAATCTGTATTATATCTCTTTTATAATTAAATGCAAATCGATATGCCAGAACGGCAGCCTACCCTATTAACAGCAATTAAAAAAAAATCGCTGCTATAGCAATTATCTCGTTGTTCGCAGCAATCATTCGCGCTCGAATCAAACGCCAGTAAAAAGAAAAGAAAACCGTTGGGCATTGAAGTCTCCAAGGATGCACCGAGTTTCTCTGCCGGCGACGCTCCGCTTCCGTCGGCCGCGTCGAAAGAAAGAGAAAAAAATTGAAGATTAATATCTCTCGCGAGTTCACGGCTGAGGTACTCTCGGGACGTTCCACTTTGGAGACGCAATTTTTTTTCCCTCTCCTATAATGTATGTGATTAGGCTGAAGCGTGTCTATTCGCAGAAATCCGCGATTCCGAGAGCGAATACACTCGAATGAATGGGTTTCGAGCACAGGGAAAGTTAATGGCTTTTAATTTTCGCGGTAAAGAAGTATAATTGTTTTGCGCTGTTTACTTTGGCTTTGACATTGATTACGTGTATGCTGGATGCTTGGACTACTTAAAGTGCTGCAGTGTCAGTGGCTGCGGTACACTTCTATACACAAAATAAAACTTTGACTCACGTAGCATTTTTTTTTTTTTGTTCGTGCAACATTGCTCTATCGGGGACACGGTATAGAGATAATGGCTTGGAACTTTCGAGCCAGTTTTTTTCAAGATTATTAAGGTTTTAAATTAGTGGAAGTAAAAACTGTTTTCTTTTTTTTACACGTGTGAACGTTCATGTACATTTTTTTTTTTTTGCATAATTTGGAGTTAATTATAAATATATACGTAGGATTGTGTAAATCTGTACATGCTAAATGTATAAGAAATCTTACAGAAGTGTATATAGAAATATACAGAACTAAAAATGTACAAAAATATGCCTAGTACAATTCTGCATATTTTTGTAATTAGACAGAAATTTATTATAAAAAAAATCTTCAGTAAGATACATGAATGTACAGATTTATTCAGCAATATAAATAAATGTACAGAACTGTACAGAAATGTGTATAATAGGAATAAAAAAAATATTACCAAACATAAAAACAATGTACTTACAATTTTGACTGCCATAATAGGAATAAAGAAGTCTCTAAAATAAATAAATTTACATAAAAAATAAGTAACGAAATGCAAAAAAAATCAACTCTCAGCGTATTTATTACAAATATTAATTGCCCCATTTTTTTAACGGTTCTTTAAAAAATCGTGCGGAACTTATAACGGGTTCGCGAAAAAGATCGATGGCCCGGCGGAGCCTCCTTTTATTCATTTCTCGTCTTTTTTTTCGGGTGAAAATAATGAATTAGCATTGCAGATGAGCGTCAAGTCGTCGAAAGCGAGTTGTACCGTTCGCGATTCGCCGCGGGAATTTCAAATCGATTTATTACGCGGAGATAATGCTGAGGCCGAGATCCGCTCGCGACGCGCGCCTTTCGAAATGCAATGTCACCAGGTACTAAAGCGCAAGGTAATTGTTCGTTCGAGCAATTTTCGACCAGCCGAAGAGAGACACTTTTGATATCGAAGAGAAATCAGTGCCGATAAAATTAATCGACCGTGAAATAGAACTCGAAATACAATTACGGAAAAAATAAATTGGCTGCGAGGAAAACGGGTTTTGGAGATGTGATTAATAAAAAAAAATTAAGATTAATTATTCAATTTGAAGTGTTAAATTTATACGAACATTTATATTTCATTTTGATTAATTATTATATTCATTTTGTATTGAAAACGGTATAACATTTTTATTTCATCGAATCGAATTAAATAATTTCATCGATTCATGATACACATTTTTAATAAAACAATCGAATGTGGGTGAACTAAGGATCGAACTTTCAAATCGATTAAATGTCAATTGTTTCAGTTGCGCTTTTAAATGTCCTCAGTAGAAAGTGTCTTAGAGTGAAATTTTAATCGGAGTTAATAAAATTCATTGAATAATTCAAATTAAACATAAATAAATAAATAAATAAATAAATAAATAAACATTTTAATTAAAGATTTGTTCAATTTTGAGTTCTTAAGACGACAAATGCGTGGAATAAAAAGGTGTTAGGTAACGGAGGCTTGCATCGATCACTACCGATTTTCGCGCCAAGTTGCACAAGGAGTGCAGCGGTTCTCGCGTCTCGTGGCAGTGAAAGTGCCGATCGCCTTGAGCGGCGCGTCGTCGTGCTCTTTTCAGTTTCAGCACTCAAGGGTCGTTATTATACAATACATCGACCTTCTTGCTCGTCCTCCTTTAAGGCGGCTTTCACCTATAATTCCACTTTTACAAAATCATCTAAAACAGAAAAATTAGAATTATTAGTAAAATTAACGAAAAATACAAATGTTATAAAAGTGTATTAAATTTCTGATAAAAATGACTAGAATTAGAAGGCTTTGGACCTCCATGATCCAAAGGATTCATCAATTTGTAAGGAATTCGGAATTCTCTTGTTTTAGCTGATTTCATAAAAACAGATTTATATATATGATTCTTCATTTCACGTGATATTTCCACGCACGATTTTGAAATTCCATATATTTACATACGATACGTAACTTGATTTCCGATGCAGGTACAGAATTATAGGAATGTTTAGGCACTAAAATGTGCATCGTCACGCACCGATTGTTTAAATAAAAAAAATTCGTTGCAAAAGCAGAAGCATTTTTTGACTCCTACGTGATTTAGTCCGAGTTATATACGCGTTGAGAAATGCAAGTAGCATAGTAGCGGATTCATGAGCTGTAAAACGAAAGAATAAGCGGGCGGCAGGTTCGCGTGTATGTCCTGCGCGGCTGTCCGCGAACGTCCGCGGAGACAATGGAACAATTGAATTGTGCGGGCGACGGCAATCCTCCGTTTTGAATAATGAACGGAGGGACAGTGACAAGTTGAATGCATTAGCGGTACTTAGCAATGGTCATTCGTGTTCTAAAATACGCCGTGAAAGCTTCAACGAGGAATTGTTTCATTCTTCCTGTTGTCATTGATTTAAGCTGATTTACGCTGCTCACGCGCAGTTCTAATATGTATGTATTAGTATTTTTCCGAGTTAGAAAGGAGATAATGTTTAGACAGTGATTGGTAGGATTTAGCGCCTGATATAAATAGATTTTGAGATTCATGTTATGGATTCTTTTTTACTGCGGTTAACGCTGTAATAAAAAATTACCTCTACTGTACAATGACGCGAGAAAAATTTATTATTAACGATAACATGACGAAAGCTGGTCGACAACATGAGCTCTATTTTGAATAGAATTTTGTTCATATTGCATGTTCCAAGATATTTTGGATTATATAGAATTTATATGTGCCAATCCGCTAATTACGTAAAACAACTCATCTTAAATTTGAGAGCACGCGTATACCGAACCAATTTTTGTTGATTCCTTAATGAAAAAAAAATCATGAACACGTATTATCGAATTGACAAACTTTTCTGCCGGTCATACATCAGGAATTCTATAGAAAAAACGCGTTAGAGGGTTCAAAAAAATAAAAATGATGGTGGTACGCCTACTCTAAATTTTTTTCTTGTTCTATAGATGACAGCAGTAGACCAAAAGAATGTTAAGCACACGTTTTCGAAATTTTTTTTATCTTCAATTTAAGTGCTCTCAATTATTTTTTAATCCACTTGTTTTACGTAATCCGCGGATTAGCACACATGCATATAATTTCTTAAAAATTTCGCAAAACTTTTTATTATCTTATTTACTGCATATATAATAAATAAAAATAAAAGCAAAACTAAAGCTAATTTACCTACATTATCAAAAAAAAGAAAAAAAAAGAAAGAATTCTATTTTAAGAAATAAGAAATAAGAAATAATTATACTAAAACTATTTATCACACTTTCAGACTTCCCGGGCATGTGCTTCGCCTCGACCAAGTGCGCGACGATCGAGCCTAAGCAGTCGTGGGACCTGGCGCCTTTCTGCGGCCGCTCGACCTGCGTGCCCGCCGACGACAACAGCGGCCGCCTCTTCGAGCTCGTCGAGGACTGCGGCCCCCTGCCCAAGGCCAACCCCAAGTGCAAGCTGAGCGACAAGACCAACAAGACCGCCTCCTTCCCCGAGTGCTGCCCGATCTTCGAGTGCGAGGACGGCGCCAAGCTCGAGTACCCCGAGATCCCCACCCTGCCGCCCCCCAGCTCCGAGGAAGCCGAGGCCCTCGCCAAGGCCCCCAAGCCCTAAGCAGCACCCTGGACACTAAACACACTCCCCCGTACCCCGCTGCTGCGTAGCTCCTCGTCCCGCCGTTTCTCGCTCGCTGGAGCCTCGGTTGAGGACTCGGAGTAGCTCTTTTACGCGGCGGCGAATCGACAAAAAATTAAAAAGAATAATTAAAAAAAAATAAATAAATAAACTAATGCGATACTTTTGCCAGCGGGTGTCGCGGAGCGAAGTCGTTTTTTCATTTTTTTTTTTTTTTTTTTATATACCTGCACGATGCGAATGGAAATTTGGTAAACGATATGTATACTTACCTTCGATCGTTGCGTACGGCCGAGAATCTTTTTTTTTTTTATATGATGATTATTGATTATTGATTATATTTTTTGTTTTATTACGTATTGACTATAAGATTTTAATTTTCACTGACTCCGTATTAATGTTGGACTTTCGAGTGTTTAATTCATTCAGCTGTGAATATAATTTTTGGAGATCGAAAAGGCGATGAAGAGAAAAGAAAAGATGTAAAAGTATTTCGAGTATTGTATATTTCTGTAAGAAAAAAAAACGCTTAATATATTCACGTATTATGTACTTGATTATTGTAATATGAGTAGAACGATTATTTGTTACTTCCCCGTGCAAGTCGCTGATTTCCGTATCAATAAAATTGACACTGTTGGCCAGCACTTGTACGACGAGAAATTCTAGCTTACGCCTTATTATATACACAGTATACAAAAGAAAACCACGTGTGATTGTAATTTTAATGTGATCCAATTAAAATACTTATTTAATTTGATTAATTTTTTGTTTTTGCTTTTTAACACCCCTGCTCACCAATCAATCACTAATTGTAATTTTTTTTTTTTTAAATTACAAAAATTAAATTATAAAAAATTAATTGAAAATTTGAGATTGTTAATTCTACAAGTTTATAGTAGGTTTTCAAATTTTTATTTATTAATTTATTTGCTTGATATGTATAATTTAACGGATTTTAAATCTAAAAAGTCTGTAAAAAAAGAAGACTGCAATTATATTTAAAGCATGTAGTTAAAGTTATTGCAAATTTACCTTCAAAATCGTATAGTAAAACTAAGTATCAGTTTTTACAATGTGCACTTGATTATCAATCTTTTTTAATTTTCAATTTATAAATGATAAATTTATTAAATTTTACTTCACTTACGAAATCAAAAAATAAGAGATAATAATTATAAATAAACAACAACACTGAACCACGTGTAAAAGCAATAAATATTCCGAGGTATAAAATTATAGTATAGTACATTTAGTATTTTCCAATTTATCTTTCCTTATTAAAAGTATCCTTTCAATCACATAAATATAAAGGAGGGGGGAATTAATGTTGTAGAAATTGTACTTACCAGTTATTTCAAAATTTTCTTTTTGTACATAGTCACTTATAATTGACGGTTCTACTCTGCACTGTAATGTACACTCGCAGTACTGGGAGAGAGCGCAGCAAAATTAGTTTAAGTATAGTGCTTAAATCATTAGTCAAGATCACAATTTTAAACCACATGCGATATATGCAACATCGAAAGTAAGCGACTTCGTTATCTTTTGACCTTAAAAGTGAGATTTTGAGGGAAAGTTACATCGATAGTTTACGCGTGTATATACATATACTAATCATTTGATAAATTTTCATCTTTTATCTATAATCGTGAGTTCTATTTATACCACACCCATATCGTCGCCTTTAACGAAAATTAACTCATTTCGTTTTTCAAAAAAACACATACTTTTGATTTAAAAATTTATAAAAATTAGACTTGTGTAATCCTGAATTTAAATACTTTACTCATTATATTAGGGTTTAATGCAACATTATTAAGTACCTTACAGAATATTTTATAAATTTATATAAAAAAAAGTAAAAACCCTTTTTAAAAAAATTCTAAAATGTACAATTCTGAAATGTACTATAGTACTAGTACACTACTAGTAGTCTTCGTTAGAGGCGTCGATATAATAAATAAATAATGAACACGATTTTTTTCCGCATCTATACTCAAATGGCATAGACGGAATTAAACCATTAACCCGGAACTCCCGATTCGGGAGTATACCTATTCCCGGCGGTTTTTCCAGTGCCTTCTTTTTCTTACGACGCGTACTGCACGTCATTCCCACAGGCTTTTTCCGACTTGCTCGTTGCGAAATTAGAGCCGCTCGATTTTTATAAGCCGCGGCGGCGGTATAATAGTAAATATTTCGAAATATTACAAAAAAAAAAGAAATTTTAGACATTTTCATTTTTTTTTTATACGTTCCGGAAGTAATTATTTCGATCGAGTGTAAATACACTTCTCCAGTGAATTTGTAATTATTTAACTACAGGCAATTATTTTCTATAATGTCTGGTGCATCTATTAGAAAGATGCATATCAGAAAATCGATAAAAATGATTTTAAACTCGTAGAAGAAAATAATTATCTTGGTTCGGTCTCTACTTACGCTCATCTGATGTGAACGACGATTCTGCAACCACTAGACGATATTGATTTCAAACAATGAAAAGCAACATAAAAAGAATAAAATTATAAATTATGTTAAAAAAGTTATATTTCTTACTAAAAATTCTACTCTCTAAAGTTGAATTAGTGAATTCCACTATATATTAGTGAAATTTGCTCCACTAATCTCGAAATAGTGGAGCAAATTGCACTAATATTTAGTGGAATTCACTAATTTTTAGTGGTTTTTCACTAATTCAACTTTAGAGGGTAACGATGAGAATAAGAATGAGAATGAGAGATAAGATAATTAATTTTTTTTTATTCCGCGTGTATACCACTGTTAAATTTCGCGTAATCCTAAAGAATTGAAAATACAACCTATAACTTAAATACTATGTTGAGAAGCATCCACATCTCGTTTCTTAATGATCGGCAATGATAAATGAAAGGTAAGCTTAAATTCCCGGAAATCGTGACACTGCGTTAAGACAACATTTCAATGATATAACAACGGAGGTCGGGAGGTGTACCTATATAAAGTTTGTCACAACGCAAAAGAAAGTTTTAGTCTCAGTCTATACCTTCCGCCAAAATGCGACTTCTGTTTGGTTAGTATTTAAATTCTGGCTTGGCATCTAACGCAAAAAATCTCAGTTTTAATATAATCATTATTTTGTATAATGGATATTGTAAACATTATACGTAGAAAAAAGCAGGATATGCAGCGGGCTTCGATGCAAAGTGAACGTGGATGGCACTATATTAAATATGCCATCACTTATATATTCACGTATATTACTGTATATTTTTTTATTATTATTTATTTTATTAATCAACTTAAGGTCTTCTAATTAACTATGAGAATAAAACTCTTATTTTTATCTTGAATGAGCTGATACACTCGCAAGATCAAATTTCTGGAGGTATTTGCTAAAGCTATAATTCGTGATGTACGTTTGGTATATAGATAATTATTACATATGTATATTTTTTCAAAAAAACATCGTTTTTAATATATGAAACTTATACGAACGAACTTTATTCTTCACAGCAAAGCTCTGCACTTTGTTTCGAAACGAGCTACACCTCACTTTTCACTACCACAACTATTATTTATTAATATAATCTATTGTTCACAAATTTTTTTTGTACAGGAATACTGTTACTTTTATATGCATCCATGCACATTACTGCAGATATTGCTTCGAATTTGATAAAAGACGAAGTTGTTCCGGACGTTTTGGACAGAGCTCCTAATGATTTATTAAGGGTAAATGACGAGAATTTACATTATTTCAAATCGAAATAAAACAGACCTAATAAAGTTAAATAAGAAATTTTAGGTGTTTTATAACGATAAAGAAGTGAATTATGGCGAGGAATGGACTCCCACCTCCATGATACCGACTCCCACACTAGAGTGGAGCAGCGACCCAAATAGTTACTATAGTTTAATAATGACTGGTAAAAGTGCAATACTCAAAATTGAATTAATAAAATCAAATAAATCACTATAGAGACTTCGTTCGCTAAGATATCAATAAGTGATTTCTTACAGTACACTGAAAGAATTTTTTCGTAAAAATTACGGGAAAGCTCCTCTTAAAAATTATGTAATGCAGTATCTTGTAAAATCCGAGAAATATCGTAAATTACACAAGAAGAAAAGCTCTCCCCGTAAAAAATTATCGAGCTTTTCCCGTAAAAAACGAAGCTCTTCTTATAAAAATTATTTGCCCGTATAAAAATTAAGGAGCTTTTCTTGAAAAAATTGCGCAGCTCTTAAAAACTTATACAGAGCTTTTTTCATTAATCTTATTTTCCCGTAAAAATTTCAAATTCTTGCGAAAAAATTCTCTCACTAGGAGAGGATCAGGGTATATATTATAACACTGAAAAATGATGAACTGGCCTGCAGGACCCGATGCACCGTCGCGCGCAAAGCCGACTTATCGGGAATTTCTTCTGTGGATGGTGACCAACATCCCCGGGAACGAGATGAGCAAAGGCGACACCATCGTCGAGTACGTGGGCGCCGCGCCGCCCAAAGACGGTGGAATGCATCGGATCATCTTCACGGTGTACCAGCAGCCGGGCAAGCTAAGCTTCGACGAGAAGCACGTCGGCAACCGGCAGATCGAATTTCGCGTCTGGTGGTCCCAGAGAGCCTTCAGCCGGAAGTACAAGCTCGGCGATCCCGTTGCAGCTAATCTGGTGTTTTCCAGCTACGACGACTACGTGCCGAAGGTGCACGAAGAATTTATGAAAAATTTGAATGTATGATTATTATGTCGCGTATTGTTTTATAGATTCCTGTATATGTACACTCGGCTCGAGTTGATTCTCGAAGAACAATTTAAAAATTTTCATGCGACGTTGCAAATTTTTATATTGTTCTTCGAGT
>JAWWEN010000002.1:959534-977593 GCA_035582955.1 Sycophila texana
TCGCTTCGCTCGGGCGCTAATCTCACACTTGTCCGAAAATCACTTCTGACGCACTAGTATCGAAAACTACTATTTTACAAGCAATAGCTTCTCTTTTCTTTGTTATTCACACGAAGAGAAAAGAACGGAAAATTTGAATATTTGTTTATTAAAACGCGTTAAACAATTCATGGCTTATTGATATAAAGAGTTATGTACATATATGTATATGTGCAAAAAATAGAAATAGCCGGCGGTACAAGATATTGTATCGTCCAGGAAAATGAATAGTTTATTCATATTTAAAAGATAGCATCTACAGCGAATTTTCTGAACGCATAGTACAAGAAATCCTCAATTTTCGTAAGCTTAAGTGGTCGTTTCTGGTTTCCTTAAAAGCTTTTTCTAATCGTTATATAAATTTTTTTTTTGTCAAACTACATAGTGGAGGAATTTCGTCATTTACACGTTGTAGTAAATTTACGCTCTTTTCTCAAGTGTGCAAATAAGAACAGATGTCAGTCACAAACACACAGGGTACATTTATGTAATTTATTACGTACATACACTCATTGTTTGTTCACCTTGGCGCGCTTGAAAATCACATCTTCGTATAGTTAGAAATTGGATTATCAAACGAATTTTACTTACTATGTTTTATAAAAAACAACACTTACAAATTTAATTCATAGGTGTCTTTTTTTAAATTTTTCAAACAAGAAATTTAACTATTAATTTACATTTTTTGTTTGCTTTCAAAAATTAAATTGAATCCCAAGAAAAATTACTAATAAAAAGAAAATATATTATTCACAAAATAATTTAATCGTACAAAGATGCGAAAAGTATCGACTCCAATGCAGACGAGAATAAATATTATCGAAATCTTTCATTCACTTTACGTATTCGCGAAAAAAGAATAACAATAAACGATGAACGATACAACATGCAGCCCAATGAATTTAAAATATTCAGCATTGGATATTTCGCGATACAATTTTATCGAAAAGTTGCAACTAAGAGTCGTTTGTCAGATAGCTTTCACATCTCTGCCGAAATAAAAAAGAAAAGTCAGTCATCTAAATGAAAACTTATCTACATAGGCTAATGACAGACTGTCTTGTCTCTCAATCACCTTCTACGATAATTTACAAGCTAATAAACGCTTAGTCGCAAAACTTTCACGACACAAAGTGCAGAGCCACAAACACATATATACAAGGCGAGGTAAGCCAGACAGACGATGAGCGACAAGATAAAATACAGAATACAGGAGGAGTTAAAGGAGAGGGGATAAGAAAAGTATAGACATCCGTAAAAAATAAAAGGTCAACAATAGAAGTGAGGGCTTGTTGAATTTACCATTGCTGGTGGGGTACATGGAGGTTTTCCGGTGATGCGGCATGGTCGGGCCTCCGCCGCCGCCCTTGAGGTGGTTGGGCAGTAGCCTCGACGGCAGGTAGCTTCGGTTCATCCTCTTTTCCACCTCCACGACCACCTCGGGGTTCAAAACTACATGCACATCGAGCGCCGCGACATACCCATTTTTTTCGTTTTTTTTTTTTTTTTTTTTTATCGTACACACGCGGGAGTGGAGTCAGCAGCAGAGCGTGTACGTGTATATTTTTTTTTGTTTTTCGTGTGTGCAGTGGACACAACAAAACCATGCAAAACCAAACAAAGAGAACAACGAAAAATTAAAAAAAAAACAAAATTAAAAAGATTTCTTTTTTTTTGTATTTAGGAACTGATACGTAATTAACTTATTTACATAACGTATTTAAATTATAATAATTATAATAAATGTAGTTGTATTATAAAAAAAATAATAATAAAAGTAATCATGTGTCAGTTCCTTAAAATTAATTGGAGAGTACCCTAGCAGAAATTTGAAGCTTGAATAGAAATTTAAAAATCCAGGAAAATGTTATTACACATGACATATAATATTTGCTTATAAAAGTGTATTAAAGTAAGTTAAACGAAGAGTAGCTGTAAACATAAAAATTGCTCCAGATTTTACGGATCTTTGACAAGTGGAGAACTTGTGTGTGTGTGTGTATGTGTGTTATAAGACCACAAAAAATGACAAATGAAAACATAAAAGTGAGCTTAGAACTGAGACCAACATTTATTCTCGATAAAACCTTATCTAAAATTGAGCCCACTAAAATTTTCAATTTCATATGAGATAAATTACTTTCAACAATAATGTTCTGCTCTCGTTTGAATCTCTACTAAAGTACTCTGTATAAAATAAAACCAAATTAAATAAATAAATAAATTAAATTAAATTAAAGTAAAATAAAAACGAAATAAAAGATCCAATGTATATCGTGGAAAAGAAAAAAAACAAAAGAATTAATCATTCGTCAATGTTATCTAAATACGCACAGTGATCAAAACGAATAATTACGATATACATACAGCGGACTATTTATCTACAAGGCGAAATATATGTAAATATAAGTGATAAAAAAATCTAATAGTAGTACTGAGCCCATTATAAAATTAAAAAAAAAATTAAATAAAGGCGAGGTGTAGAGAAACAAGACGATACCTGGACGTTGCATGACGGTGGCGAGACCAGTACGCCTTTGTCGCCTGTCGCTGCCACTGCTCGAGGAACTAGCTACACTGCTGTCGCCGTTACCCGATGGCGAACAGGGTGAAAGCGCCGGACTGCCAGGCTGTTGATATTATTTGTTTTTAGAAAAATTTATTCGCAAAAAAATACACCAACTGAGTATAAAGAATGTTTCTATTGTAATTGAATCCCTTGCTCTACTACAAGATCAATTAAAAAAGTTCTTTCATCCCACTGGTATATTTGAAATGACGGTTTTTTTTTTCTTGGGTAGAAAAACAGGGATTAAATAAAATGGTATTCTATACTTACAGGTTGCAAGTGTTCCCTACTACCAGGTTGACTCCAACTGCTTTCTTCTCCGCTACTACCCCCGTGCTGTTGCTGATAAAAAATGTGAAGATTCGCTCCGCCATCCGAGGCTCGACGGCCAAAGCTGCTTGCTATCGAGTACAATATAATCACAAATTAAGCACAAGAACCAACATTTAATTTGAATCTGCGTAACGTAAAAATGAGAATGAACAACTTACTTGCTCCCATAGCGGAGGGAGGCTTTAATAGGTGCTGATCTTTGATCTGGAAATTTTGTGGTGGCTGGTTCTGCACTAGAGGCAGATTGAGGGCGAGATTCGTGTGAGGAAGCAGCTGGGGATCGCCTGGAGATTGGAGCAGGTGCAACGGGGCATAGCCGACAGTGTAGCCGCAGGGGTAAGTACCTCCAGGCGACTGGTGCGCTGTATCTCCTGGACCTACTGTATGTCGACGCGTCGCGTGATACGGCGTGCCCATCGGTAGCTGCAGTCCCTGTCGTTCGTCCGGCTCACCACCTTCTGACTCGCCGAACTGAAAAGATTAATACGCGTTTGAATAATCAATTAAAAACGAATCAATCTTTGACTAATTATAGAGTTGTAGTGTTGTAAGTAAATCTATTTATAAAGATAAAGATTTATTAGAATGAAGCGAGTGAAAATCTTACATCCATAATAAATTAATAAGATTACTTAATAAGTAAATTACTTATTACGTAAGTTCCACGAAGATTCAATTTACATAAATAAATGCATTTAGGAAATTAATCTTATCGAAGAATTTGAATGCCTGCAGACATTTGGCTTTTCGACGAGTGTTATAACGATTCTCGGCATTAAAGCTTTGGAAAAGCGTCAATGCTCGAGTGTCGCAACAAGTTGCGATAGGCCGCAGAGAGGAGAAGAAAACTCCGGCGATGCTTACCTTTTCCAATTGGTGGGAGTCGTCGGGTACGTAACCCCCCGGAACATTTTGTATACTGGGTACACTCGTCGACACCGCACTTTCCAGCTGGTCAGCAAGTAAGTGGTATATAGCGAATACGTGATTGAAGGCGTTGCCCTGAACCGCCCGAAGCAACGTGTCCAGGTCGAGATCTGGCAGCGTAAGCATACTCTCGATGACAAGCTGATTAAGTGGCGGAACTACTGGCGGTAACGGCTCCAGGTCTTCTTCAATCTCCGACGAGCGGCCATCGCCGCCCATCCATGGATGCGACATGATTTGTGAAATGCTAAGTCGGCGCTCCGGCTCAACTACCAGCATGTGCCTTATTAACCTCTCGCATTCTGTTGGGAGCAAATTGATTTTGTTAATAATTGCTTATTCGAATATGATATCATGATTCAAGTCGTAAACATTATAAAAATACAAATGTATCATTGATTGCATTCGTTTATAAATTGCATTTATTGGTCAGTATCGAGACTTGTGTTTTTTACCCTTGAAAGCTTTTTGATTTCAATGCCAAAGCCATTCTGACCTTAGAATAATTTGAATTTAAAGTAAAATCTTCAGTTCAGAAAAACATACATGATTAAACTAATTTTGTATAAATAATCATGTAAAGTTCATTAGTATTGATTTAAATAATTTAAATAGTTTACGAATTTTTTAACGTATTTCCAAGATATGCAAGTATTTTTGTATTATTAAATTAATAAGTCACCTGTCGACATGAAGTAAGGTATCCTAAATTTTCCTGAGATCACCACAGACCTAAGCTGTTGCATAGTTGATCCATCAAATGGTAAAACTCCACAAACCAAAACGTACAATACAACTCCTAAACTCTGCAAAAGAATATTTATTATGAAGATGTGTCAAAATCCTTTTTTCTTTTTGTAAATAACTAAGTTGAGAGTTGCAATTTTTATTTACCCAGATATCTGATTTTGGCCCATCATATTCTCTTCCTTCAAAAATTTCTGGAGCTGCATAAGGTGGTGAACCACACCAGGTACTCAAAGGAATACCTGGTTTGAATTCGTTGCTAAATCCAAAATCAGCTATCTTAATGTTATTGTCTGCATCAAGCAACAGATTCTCAGCCTGGAAAAAAAAATGTAAATTAGCATTCTGTTCAGTCATCTCTTGCTCACATCAGTCTCATCTGTATATTGTTCTAATAAATCTTGTTCTTCTTCATTAAAATTTGGAATTTTAACTCACATAAATAATAAATAACAATTTTTATTGTATTAGAAAACCTAGTAAAGAATTAATTATACAGTTACTTATTAAAAATTAAAGTATTGAGTGAAACATCAGTGAACTAACTGTAAATAAGGAAAAATTATTTATAGTTTTCTTTCAACTAATTGAAATGTTTGAATTTGTTTATTTTTAGGATATTGAAATATACTTATTACTTTGTAATATACCTTAAGATCTCGATGAACAACTCTTTGTCGATGAAGGTAACGAACAGCTTGAACAATTTGGTGAAAGACTCTCCTTGCTTCTGGCTCTAGCATTCTACCATTTCTGACCAGGTGGTCAAATATTTCACCACCTGGTGCAAATTCAGTCACTAAATATATCATTTTTTCGGTTTCCATCACTTGGTAAAGTCTAATTACATGTGGATGCCTCAGTCTCTTCATTATGTGCACTTCACGAAATATTTTTGCCAAATTTTCTTCATTTAATTTTGTTTTGTCGATGATTTTTATGGCCACCTGTAATAAATTATTGCTATAAGTACACAGTAAATTGTTTTTGCATGTTTGCAACCATGCATTAATTAAAACAAAATAGTTAGCAAGATAATAATAATTAAGTCCAATTATCCGTGTGTATGACAAGCTGTGGTTACTTTCCAATGAATAATACTACTAAACTGTTTTGAAATTTGACTTACAAATAAGTAATTTTAAAGGTTCTCAACATTAAAAGAGTTCATCAGTGAACGTACCAAAAATTCTCAAAACATTCATTGATAATTAGTGGATCTACCATAGCAAAGTAAAAAAAAATCATTGCACCCAATTGTAAAATTCATTGTTCGCTCAGTGTCGACAAACTTGGAGCAAAGTATCGCCTCTCGAGCTATCGAGAAAAAAGAGCCTCCTCATAACAAGAAAAATCATCAGAGAAAAAGAACATCGATTCGTCGGCTCACATCAAGTGTATAACCAACGCATTTACAGCGCAGATGGCAAGTGCTCCAAAAGAAAGAGAGAGAGAGAGAGAGAGAAGAAGAAAAGAGAGGCACCGAAGTCGGGAGAGGGAGAGGCGAGTCTCGTGAGGCGAAAAACCGCCGCATCGAAAATTAAAAAAACAAATAATAGCGCTGATGACGGCATCGCGCGGATCCTACATACGCGAGCGAGCGAAGAGCGACGAGGAGAGGAGTGAGCGCGCGTGCAATGCAACCCCACGCTGGGAAGGAGGACGGCGCGAGCATAATATAGTACGAGTCGCGCGGCCACTCGGTTGAAGCGAGACGGAGCGAGCCCTTTTAAAACGTCATCATCCTACAACTAGATCTGGATGCTCTCTCTCTCTCTCTCTCTCTTTTCCGACGACTCCGATATCCGTTGCGCCGCTTTCTCTCTCCCGCTCACCGACTCTCTTTCTCTCTCTCTCTCTCCGCGCGCGTATGACGTAAACGAGAATCATGCGCCAAATGTGCGTATGTATACACGTATCCGGCAATTTCGCGAAGCGTCCCGCCAAGTGTATATGAAAAATACGAATCCGACGGACCATTCCCCGCTGAAACGGAAAAACCTGCGTATAGCGCGTACTCTTCTCTCTCGCTCTCGAAACTTTCCCTTCCACCGCGAGAGCCTCCATTCATCTGGATTCTGGCGCTCGAGCGCGTGTACACGGCACGAGTACCTATATGTACGTGTGCAAGTATATACCTATACTATACGTGTGTGTGTGTTTGCGCGCCTTATCGCAGAGCCCCGCGCGCAGCAGCAGACGCAAAAATTTTCGGGGAAAAATCCCGGCCCCGCGCGCGCGGCAGGCGCGTGACAGCTCGCGGCCCAGTCGAGGTCTCGCGACCCCCGAGCAGCGCCACATATACACACACACACATACATACATACGCGCGTGTTCGCGCAGTCACATACGCGCGGAGGCACACGGCCGTAGGAGCGAGGCGCACGCACGAATGCACCTACGGACGCCTTCCCCTCGGTGCTAGGCGCGGGCTGGCGTGACAAAGCCACGCGGGGGAGAGTATCGCTCTCGCGGGTGCACTATAAGCGATCGGCCGTCACCTTGGTTTTCGTGACGACGTGGGTGGCCATCTTGACGACGGCGAAGTTCCCCTTGCCGATCGTCTTCTCGAGCTCGTAGTAGCCGACGCGGATGAGCTTAGGGGTGAACTGGGGCGGCTGCTGCTGCTGCTGGCGGCTGGCACCCTCGGCGGACGGCGACGGCGACGAGGTCGACATTTTGCCGTGAGCGATGGCCGCGCCGCGCGGGTTATTAACACAGGACGGCGGCGCTCGGTGCGTGCGCGCCGCGGTCTCCCCGAGTGCAGCCGCCTCGCTCTCGGTCCGCTCGAGGCGGCGACCGCGGGAGCGAGCGAGCGAGGCCGACGGGCCGGGGGAGGAAGAGGAGGAGGAGGAGGCGAGCCGACGGCCAGAGCGGAGCGCGCCCGTGGAGTCGCGCGAGGGGCGCGCGCTGTACTCCTGACAGGGGGCCCGCACACCACTGCGCCGCTCTCACTCTCACTCTCGCGTCTCTCTCACTCGCACTCGCGCGCGCTCTCTCGCTTCATCCGTTCGTTCGTGTCGTCAGACGTCTACTGATCGCCCCGTGTGCGTCGTGCGATGCCGTCGCCGACACCGAGCTCCCCCTCTCCCCTCCCCCTTTCTTTCCTGCCCCGGCTATATCCCCTCCCCCGCGCGTGTATACACTCGTGTGGACTGGCGGCGCGGTGATGCGTGTTCGTTCGCTGCCGTCGCGGGAGGTTGCGTGTGTGTGGGTGTGTGCGCGCCTTGGGTGCCTGTTGGAACGGGCTGTTCGCGCGCATTGGATTTCCTCTGGGCGAGATTAGGTAGGTATCGTGGAAGTGCTACGGGACTGTTGCACTCTGAAGCTTCGTGGGTATCGACTGCATAAGCTGGGACTTTTTGGACTTGAGGTGCTGTCTTTTGATTCAGGGAACGTAGTTGCGCTTTTGGTTTGGATATATATGTAAGTATGCTCAGTGCTACTTAGATTTTATGATGCACTCGCGTTCGAGGAATGGATACAGCGCCAGGTTCGCTCGCGAGAGTTTGCTTATGCTTTTTTACGATGTGACTGGAACTGTGTAATAAGGACTGTATATAAATAAGTTGAGAATTTGAGAAAAACGAAAAATGTATAGTAGGTGAGTTATAGTTTGCTGCAGGTAGCGTTTTTGCTGGGTATTTGAGGTATCATTATTTGTTTATTTGATTCCTCCGCGGATGCGTTTGTTGATTCTCTTCTTTTTTTTTTAATTGTATCACACCTGTAGATCTTGATTAAGATTATTCAACCATTGTTGAGTTGAGTCATTGGGGTTTTTATTTAACTAGTAGCAAATTTTTCACGCTTTTTTTAATTAGATAAACAACTCCTTAAAAATTAACGATTAGCTGACAAAATTATTCTTGTTAATATCGAAACTACTACTAATTGATTTCATCCTTTTTAATTTTTCGAAATAAATTAATTTCCTTATCTTCCGAATGATTCTAATGACGTCATAAATAAGAAAAACACATTACCAACATCATTTATCGTGAAGCCGAATGTAACTGCTTAAATAACAAACATTATAATTTGCTCGAATTTCCTATAGCGCCGAAGATCTTAAGGAAAATATTTTTCTTTGCATAAATCATAAACCTTCTAAAATTGTCTAAAGTCAATTTTCTGGCTAATAAATAATTCACTTGATTAATAGTTATTTTGAAGACAAACACCGCGAGAATTTATCTTATAAAGTCTCTCTGATAAATTATTTTTTTACAACGAAACCAAAAAAAAGAAAAAAAAAATTCAAACTTTCTAATACTCATCATATTTTTGCATACAGTTATAAACGCTTTCGATAACAACGTAGATTTTTTTTTACTCTTATTTGCTTATGAGCCTTTTCAATCGTTTTTTTTATCTCGAGTAGAGTGAAATAAAAATTAATTCGAATAGCTATAAGAGTTATCGCGCCTGATATTGCAATTTTCCTACCTACTCAGTATAATTTATATCGAATCACATTATCGCGAGATGAATTTTGCACTCGGAACTAAAAGTCAGAGCATAACAATATGCCAAAGTCGAGATTCGAAGCGAATTCAATTTCGTGCTTATTGAGCGCCATTCGACGAATCGACGGGGGTACATGGGCGAGAGTATCGCGAAAAGGGGGCCATTCATAAATGACGTCACGATCGAAGTTGAATAGGAGGGGAGACAACGTCCAGTGCTCGAGTATGTACTGCGATGTGGTACTAAATGTGACGTCGGGGGTTGAGAGGCGTGCGCACGTCGTGACGGGGATGATGGATCTAAAAGTTTGAAATTCGTTTTTTTTTTCATTCGTTCAATTAAAGTACCGTAATTTCACGCGGTAGTAGATCATAGATTCGTTAATAATTTATGAAGTGGATTATGAGCTTACGATTATACTCTAATTAATCGAATTAAATATGATAGTGAAGGTCATTTAAAATAAATTACGATTTCTAAGTATCTTTACTTTTTTTTTTATTATTCTGACCTCGATGAACTGAAGAATAAATTAATTTAATGTAAATGTGATTAACATTTAAAAATTTTGATTAAAAATACTTCAAATTTGCTAATGACGTCTATCCGTATCGTAAAACTTGACATCAAACAGATTTGAATTGCTCCGTTCCGATATATAAAAAAGAAACGAAAATTCGTACCACGTACATATAAATGTTGATACGCAAGTAGTAAAGTATCCATACCGTATGATTAATCTACAAGCAACGACGATGCATATTACCACCTAATTGCGGGCGATTACGCGCAGTTTGAATGTTTCATTAAGCATTACATACTTAATACATTGTTCGCATCGTAAAAAATTGCATGAGTTCTTGACAAAAAAAAAAAAAAAAAAAAAAAAAAAAAAAAAAAAAAAAAAAAAAAAAAAAAAAATCAAAGTGTAATGCAATATTATAAAATAATATTCTCAATATTATAAAATAATTTCAGTTTCGACGAGGGAAACAGCTGCATCAGCCACGAGGAATTATCGGCAAAACATGAAATCAGCAGATGTGACGCTGTCTAGACGGCCGACTAAACGAAGGCAAGGCACTCGTCTCGAAGGCGAAGTAGATAACATCGCAGGCCGGACAGACATCTCGGCTAATTGCCCGAACGCCAAGTCGTTTTCCTCGTCGTCGTGTCATCTAATCAAGTGTCCATCGATGCGGCACAATCATAAATCCATCACTGGCTTACTATACCGACAACCAATGGCTCGCCCTGGGCGATTAAAGCTAAAATAATGCGATGTGCAACATGCGCACACATCGAGAAAATTTTGAAGGTTGTACAAATGTACACACTTCGTGTGTTCGTGTAATGTATATTGATGTAAATACGTATGATGTTTGTTGAATATACGTGTGTATGTACGTGAGCGACCAAAAGTTGCGGATCTCTCCAAGTGAGGCGCTGGATAACTACACCGACTACACGACGTACACCATACACGACGTCAACATATATGTGATAGTGTGTATTTAAGCGCGCGCTTCTCTTGAGCACAATCTGAGATCGGGTTGTTCCACGTGGTCGCCTAAAAGCTGGCGCAATCGACGGCTGCTCTAGTGTCTCCTCGAATTCAGCGACGACATGTGCGGACTTTGGGCACTCTTCGGCTTCGATACTAACTCGCTCACCTGCGTGTGCGACAATTTCTCTAAGATATCGCACCGGGGACCCGACGCGTTTAAGATCGAACATGACAGTCGCATTCAGGTGAGACTGCTTCACAGCTTTGTCAAGTTTTTTTTAAGTAACGTGTGCTCAAGTGTGATAGTGTTATTTAACATATGTTTGATTTTTTTGCTGCAGAACTGTTACCTGGGATTTCACAGGCTCTCTATTGTTGACAGCTTGTGTGGTATGCAGCCCATTAGGGTGTACAAGTACCCTCTTCTATTTTTACTCTGCAACGGAGAAATTTACAACTGCAAAAGGGTAGGTATAGGTCTTTTTGAGGAGTTTGTTAAACCAATGACATAGTTGTTTATGCATGGTTGTGTGTTTAGCTGAAAGAGGAGCACGGTTTTGAATACTACACCAAATGTGATGTTGAAGTATTGACACATTTGTACGCCAACAAGGGAGCTGACAAAGTCTGCAAATCTCTGGATGGTGTTTTTGCATTTTGCTTAATGGATATTGAGAAGAAGAAAATTTTAATAGGCAGAGATCCCTATGGTGTCAGACCCTTATTTAGATTCTACACTGCAAATGGACAACTTGCTGTGTCATCAGAGTGCAAGGTAAACTCATAATATTTCTTTTTTTTTCTTAGTGGATCATTTTAATATTGTTTTACTTTATTTGAATTTTTATACTAATATAGTTAATATGATTTACGTTTATGTAGGCCCTCACAGGAATTGCAAAATTATTAAATGGCAACCCTGCACTCGAGCCATTTCCTCCTGGTACATTTGAAGAATACGATATTTTGGAGAATGGACTTGTTAAATTTATTAGACAAGAACGTTATCATGAACCAGGACAAAAACCCAGTTTTCAAACTTTTATACCTTGGAAAGGTAAATTTACTAATAATTTGTGGTCTTATTAATAATTGATGGGCATAATTAATTCTAATCACGATTAAACTTTAGACCTCAGTTCAAAAGATATTCATGAGAATATCAGGAAACTTTTCTCAGCTGCTGTAGAAAAACGTTTGATGGCTGAAAGGAGAATAGGCTGTTTATTATCAGGAGGATTAGATTCTAGTTTAGTTGCTGCTCTTTTAGTAAAGTATGCCAAAGAACACAACCTGCCATATAAAATTCAAAGTTTCTCAATCGGTATGGAAGGTAGCCCAGATATTCTTGCAGCTAGACAGGTAAACATTCTATACTTTTTATAAAAGGAAAATATAAAATTATGTTCTGATTATTTCAATAATAACATTTTTTAGGTTGCTGATCATATAGGGACAGAGCATCATGAAATTATTATAACGCAGAAAGATATTGAAGATGTCCTCAATGATGTTATATATTATCTGGAAACTTTTGATATTACAACAATAAGAGCTTCTATCGGGTATAGTATATTTTACATTAACTGTTGCTAAAAAAAGGGAGAATGCATTTATTTTAATAGAATATAAATATCTTTTAGAATGTATCTTATTGCAAGATATATAAAAAAAAATACTGAAAGTACAGTAATATTCAGTGGAGAAGGAGCAGATGAATTGGCACAAGGTTACATTTACTTTAGAGATGCTCCGAGTGCATTTGATGCTCACAAAGAATCTTTAAGACTTTTAAAAGATATTTATTTATATGATGGTTTACGTGCCGATAGAACGACAAGTGCATTTAGTTTGGAACTAAGAGTGCCTTTCTTGGATATACAGTTTACAAATTATTATCTCTCTCTTGATCCTTCATTAAGACAACCACAAAGTAAGAAATGATAATTGATTAAGAAACGTAGAAAAAAGTTAATATCTTTTGCTTTCTAAACTGATGAAATTTTTAGATGGTGTGGAGAAACACTTACTTAGATCTGCTTTTGATGGAACTGATTTATTGCCTGCAAACATTTTGTGGAGAGGAAAAGAAGCTTTCAGCGACGGTGTGACTTCTGTTAAAAAATCTCTCTTCCAAATAATTGATGAAATAGTACAAAACAGAGTACAAGATGAAAATTTGGAGAAGGCATTGGAAATATATCCTCATTGTACCCCAAAGACTAAAGAAGCTTATTATTACAGGTAAAAATTACTTTCACTTTCTGTCAAATTGAATGATTGTCATAAATTTTTATAGTGTTATTACACACTAACTTTTTGAATTATTTGTTTTGCAGGCAAGTATTTGAATCTCATTATGATGGTTGTGCAGAGAATTTAATTCCGTACTACTGGATGCCTAAGTGGGTGAAAGGTGTTACAGATCCTTCAGCCCGATTCATAGCTCATTATGCAAAAAACGTGAATAAATAAAAGCAAAACACTTTTAAGTGTTTCGCTAAGACTGTTATTAATTAAAATGTTAATTATTTATTAAATAATAAAAAATAATTAATTCAGTTTAGAAAACTTGTTTAGCAATTCTCTTATACCAATTGTTTATATAAGTCGTAAAATGAAAAGAAAATGTTATCTTCGCGTTGTTCTGTGACGGATAATTTTGTAAAGAATTTCAAAAAAAGTATGTACCCCTGGTGGGACTCGAACCCACAATCCCCGGTTTAGGAGACCGATGCCTTATCCATTAGGCCACAGGGGCGCTTGAATCGCGAGTTATTTTTGTCCAAGCAATGCTACAGAAGCTAATTTTTACCTTGTTCTGCAAGATTTTTATTCAAAATGTTAAAAAAAAAAAAAAAAAAAATTTCGGGCTTGAAACTACAAAACACTACATGAACAGCTTCTGTTTTTTGTTAAATAAATAATGTTATTGCTGCTTGTATATTTTATACAATGTGTGTAGTATACTTAATTTGTTTTGCGCAAAATTAAAAATTGTTGTTTTAACAAAATTATCTTTATAAAGATTTATTAACAAATGTATTGGAGAGATTTATAATCTGTTTGTAGTTTAGAATAAATCACCTTTGCAGTGATTATTAAAATAATTATTTTAATTTCTTTATTATTATTTATATCCTTCGATGGATAAAAAAAAGCTACGAAAAAAAAGTTTATATGTAAATAATTTTGCGTTAAAATGAATAACTGTCAAAGCTTTGAATACCTACTAAGAGGACATTAGCTAGTGTCGACTCCGTGACGTCAGGATAAAACAGAAGTTAGTTTGTATGACGCAATTAAAGTATAAGTGTATGTGTAATTTTCAATGCGTCAGAACATCGCCAAATTATTAATTTAAAGTCACCAATAAGCGAGAAAGACAGTACACAGTACAGTCTATAAAACTTTATTTTTTAAAAATAATATAGTAAATGAATTAATTAAGTATTTACGACATCTAACTTTTTCGCTTTTTGTTAAATATAAAAATATTTATTTTGAAACATTTATTATTTATTAATTATAGTTTAGAATTAACGCAAAGGTTTGCCCGAACAAACAAGTTTATTAAACATACCTAATAAATGTTTAGTAATACGTAAAGTACGTAGCTTGGAGTGACTCAATTTAAAGCTTGTTATTTAAATAGGACGATTGCTGTGAAATACTGACAATTATCCTCAATAAAATCAATAGAGACTGATTCTCAATTGCCTTAAATCTTGATTTATTTAATTAAAAAATTGTTGTCGAAATCAATTATTATCGGTGGCGAGCGTAAATTTTCTTCAGCTAATGCACGTTATTTTCTCCATCGTTTGTCCACATGTACAATTATAATAACTTTGGAAGTAGTAAGTTGCGCTAGTCAATTCGAAAACTCATTAGCAGCAAAATGCAACAGTAAAAATTTTAATTACGTTTCAGGTACACGTACGTGCTATAGTAATGTTACACATGAAAATCTAATTAAAATTTTCTTGTGCAACCATTTTCTATGTATAGCTCATGAAATTTAGTTTTTATCCAGTTTCTACAGCTCCGTGATAATTTATAAAAATAGAATTTTTCGAATCATTATAATGTGATAAAGATTTCTTTGATAAGAAATAAAATTCTGCTTTTTTCTTCGTTTTTCAGTCATTTTCAATATTCGTAGACATTTTCTGAAAACATCATAAAATGATCTAAAAACACTCAATTGACATTTATAAAATGTTTTTATATAAATTTCAATTGAGTAAAAACATCTTATAACTTTCAATCGAGCGTTTTTTGATCATTTTATGATGTTTTTAGAAAATGTCTACGAATATTGGAAATGACTGAAAAACTAATATTGGACCAATATTAAACCAATATTGATTTTTCGGTCATTTCCAATATTCGTAGGCATTTTTTAAAAACATCATAAAATGATCCAAAAACACTCAATTGAAATTTATAAAATGTTTTATAAAATGAAATTTATAAAAGAAAGAAGGCTATGAGTTCTACATAAAATACGTTTAATTTAAAATACGGAAGTTATCACTTCTGTCGGGAGTCCCGAGACACGCACCTTTTTTTTTTAATTCGTCAAATTATTGATTGACATATAATTACTTTCGCAAGGAAATATATAATTATTTTACATTCATAAAAGGGTATGCGATAATTAGTTTTAATACGCGTTGACGATATTTTAGTTTTTACAAAGTTATTTTAGAATTTACTGATCCAAGTCCTTTTATTAAAATCCTCGAAATTATTTAGAAAAATTTAGTACGTAGGAAATATAATTCATGAATTGCCACGTTTTAGAACAATTTTAGAGCTTTCCTTGTTTCACACATGCTTATTTGTTATATCATCACATAAGTCTACAAAAGAAAAAGAAAAAGAAAAGTAAGTACGCGACTGCAAATTTTTCAATCGCCCAACATTAGAGCGCTTTACAAAAAAAAAGGTCAATGATCTCCGCAAAAAACGCATCTTAAACTCCGCTCGCAGCACCGGCGCGCATCTGTCACCAGTAGCCCAACTAAAAAAATAGAAAAAAAAAAACGCGCGGCGTGGGACTTATATCCACAAACGATCGACAGCATAACGAAAAGCCAATATAGCCGAAGAGAAAGCAAATCGCGCGCAAAAGGTATATCGGAGGAGTTAGACTGACCGGAACCGCCGCCGTGTCCGAGGGCCGGCTGATGCGGCAGGTGGGCCGTGGGCGCGGAGGACGGCTGGCCCAGCGGCGCGTATCCCGTCTGCACGAGGCTCGGCAGAAGCGAGGCGTGATGGGAGCCGGCCAATGGGTGCGCGTACCAGCAGTACGCCGCGTCCGGGTGGCCGGAGTGAGCACCCGCCGACGACTGCTGATGCTGCTGCTGCTGCTGCTGCTGGTGCGGATGGTGCGGGTGATGGGCCTGGTGCGCCCAGGCGCCGCGCTTCGCGTACGGCGCGCCGTCCTCGAATGCTCCGCCGTTCTCGTAATATCTGCGGGGATTAATTTCATTGGTTTAAATTTTATTGCGAAATTTTATGTGGGAATTAGCGTGGTAATAAATTAAATTGTTGCGGGATGGTTTATGGTGATAGTAGAATTTTTTTTAGGGAAAATGATTGGGGTTTTGGTTTGAGTTTGTTGGATGATCGTTGAAAGTGTTTTATGAGAGCGCCGTAATTCGTACAGGAAAAGCTTTTACGGTCATTTTTACGGAGCTTTTTATATTGAAAATTTGGATTGCGGTCAAAGGTACTTTTTTTTTAATAAAAATAACCAGAAAAGCACAGTTCCATAAAAAGTTCTTTTTGATTGAAAATGTATACTAAAAAAGTGAGATTTCTTTCTTTGCGGTATAAGACGCCTATAAAAGTTTCTTGAAAATTTTAAGAAACGTGCATTTTTGCGTTCAATTAAGCCCTATATATACTATACTGAGAAAAATCTTACGGTAAAAAGTATTACGTGTTTGATACCACGATCACTGATTACTCTCTTTGCATAAGAATTACCATACTCCATCGTAAAAATTTCCATAAATATATTAAATTTTGCTGACCACAGTACCACCTACATACAGTAAAATTCACAATAACAATATTTTTAGCAAATTTTCCTGCAAAGTATGGTAATTTCTATCTGAAAGTCAAGTCTACAGTCACATTCCCAGACAAACAGTAATTTTCACAACTACTTTCTCCTCAGTATATTAATAAAAAAAAGACAAAAATAAGCTCATTTTATTAACCTACTCACCACCCCCCAAAAAAAGACAGAAAAAAGAAATTAAAATCGATCGCTCAAGACTCGCTTCGCGTTCACCTATACGACCCTCCACTTCCGGCCGTCAGCAAGTCCTCTCCACCCTTCACGCGCGAGCCTCGTCGGATCAAAAAATCACAACCGCCGCAAATAAGCCCGCCGCCGCAAAATCACGAGCCTGCCCGCGCCGCGGGGGCGGGGATTCCCCGGCGCAGGTGCGCCGCACTCGAGTACAGTCCGCGCGTCCCGGAGTATAATTCAGCGCCGCGCGCGAGTAGGATCCGGTTCGATCGTCGCGGCCGGCAGAGCCTGGGCGCGTGCGGCTGGCACATTAGCAGGGTGCCGATAGGCACTCGTGCCCTCGCCTCCCGCCCCTCCCCCCCCCTCGGGGCCGGCGCAGGCCGCGCTCGAGAGCCCGGAGCGTCGGCGCGCACAACTTTGCGCTCGAGCGCCATGGAAAGAGAGTGAAAGGGTGCGAGCGAGAGGGTCGAGGCGCGCGCGGGGGGGTAAGGCGCGGTGATATATGGAAACGTCAGCGGCAGACATATCGAGAGAGGACGAGAGCGCTATAGTGGAGTGTGAGAGAGAGAGAGAGAGAGAGAGAGAGAGGGTCGAGCCATTCGACGTGGCACGGCCAGCTCAGGCTCTCTCGCTTCCTCGTTTCGCGGCGGTGTGTATCTGGAGCGAGCGTTTTGTCGCCTTCGCCTCGTCGCCTCGACCACCGCGGCGTCGACGGGAGCGTTATAGATCCCCAGCGACGACCGGAAGCCCGCGCTGCTATTATTATGTATGCCCGATGCAAGGACCGATCTACTCTTTCGACCCTCGTGTCGGCGCGGAAGTGACGCGAGCTTTTTCGCCGCGCTCTGCTTCGGCTGGATGCGCGGTTTATTTTGGAGCTTTTATTGCTTTGTGCAGTTATTCCTTGTTTTGAGGAATAATTATATGCGGCGAATAAAGCAATTTAGTTCGTTTGAAGTAAAATAGGCGATTATTAAAATTGATATACAAAACGTAAGTAGATTTAAGGCATTATTGTTCATGCGAGCTTTTTCAAGGATTTTATTGTTTTGTTATTCCTTGTTCTAGGGAATAGTCATTCTTTGAATAGTAATTAAAATAGTCGTTTATTATTATGTATGCTATTATTATGTATGCCCGATGCAAGGACCGATCTACTCTTTCGACCCTCGTGTCGGCGCGGAAGTGACGCGAGC
>JAWWEN010000002.1:984557-999926 GCA_035582955.1 Sycophila texana
GTTGCAAATTTTTATATTGTTCTTCGAGAATCAACTCGAGCCGAGGGTACGTATGGTATGGATACGTATGTTATACTTCTAATACACTCTTTCTTGTTTACTGTACCTTTGCTGGAAATCAGAAAAATAGTAGTTTTTGCAGACCAATTATTGAAACGTATTTTATTCATTAAGGGCGACCACAGTATGTATGGAAAAAGGCATGAGAGAAATTAATTTTTTTTTTTTATTTTTATTACGGAAAGTCAATAATGTTAATACAGTTGTGTAAACAGTGTGAGGGATATTTTATTATGCGAGGATGAATCAGATTTAATTTGCCATGACGACCTTGTTACGGATATGCATTTTCTCCAAGTTCCCATAAACACTCATTGTAAAAAAGGAATTCAATCTCACATTTATAAATAATTAGAAAATCTAGCCTTGGTAAGAATTGTTGCTTGTAATTATTTAAATTAAAAAAATCATACGTCATTAATACGTAAGTAAACAGCCTATTTAATTATATCATTTATCTGACTTGTTTTTTTTTTTTTGTTATAAAAAACTACATTCATGTTTAAAATTTTCTTGAATAGAAAAGATAAATAGAATTCATTATATCTACATTTAATTTTTAAAGATATTAGTTTAAGCCAATTTCAATTAGAGATCAATTTTCATAAAAATAATAAGTACAAATTTTTGTGTAACAAACAAATAAAAAGAATACAATATAAAGTAAGAAATTATTTATTGTAGATTATTTTAGGTTTATAAAATAATATGTTAGTACTTATTTTGAATTATGGCGCCGAATATTGCCGATTATGTATATTTATATAGGTATAGAATTTGTGATACTCTGAGCGAAAATAACACTGGTGAATATCATTCAGAGATAAGATATAGATTGTGGCTTATCTAAATGTGAATACAATTATATTTTTCAGATATTATTTTCAAGAAAATTTTAAGATAACTAATTTTTGAGAGATTTTTATATGCAATCCAGTATTTTTTTTTAATTTAGTGATCGTTTTTAACATTACAATATTATATAGAATTGTGAATAATTTATTTGTGAATATAAGTAATTGTATTAATTAATATTTAATTAAGCATTTATTTATGTATTTATTTATATATACATTTATTTATAATATATATATATATATATTAAGAAAACTATAAACTGGGAGCCTGAAAAGTTTTATTACCTACTTATTCAAAATTTACAAGTCCAGGCATTCACATTCGAATTACACATTACCATTGCACACAACTATAAAAATGATAAAACGAAAATTATACGAAATCCTCTGTGTACAAACGAATGCATCTCGCCGAACAAAAAAAAAAACGATAAACACACCGAGTCTTCAGTAAACCCAAGATTCAAAATTTCGCGCGCAGCCGCGGCGTTGCCACGTCCCTCTCGCGCGGGAACTTCTGCTTTGCGCGGGAAAGTACCACGGCAACGTTGCATTTATCGCGCGCTTTTTCCGTTACACACTTGGCGCGCGCCCGACAACAGTACAAGCTACAACAGCAGAGCCTGCATGTCCGTTGGCTCCCAGCCGCTGCGTTTCCGCCACTTCAGCGTCATTTTCTGCGCGTCCTGCTGCGTAAGCGTCTCGGAGCTCGCCGCCACACTCCCGGATTGCCGTAGCCGAGAGGCGCATTTCGGAGGAGTCCGCCTGCAGTGCCAGTGAGTTTCCGGAGAGGTCGAGGGATCGACGAAGGGAGACGATGTCGCAGCCGTCCGTCGCCTCGTTCTTCGCCACGAGGAAGCGCCGGGCCAGCGAGGAGCTCCGAAACAAGTCGAAGGTTCTAATCCTCGACGGCAATGAGAGGACGGAGGCCCTCGGACTCATACCCGAGGAACAGACGGTGAAAACGGAGCAGCAGTTTCCGGCCAAGGTGAGACCGAAGCGGCCACCCTCTTCTTTCTTGTTGCCCTCCCCCCTCTGCTCGCCCTTTTGGGACTCGCCATTTCCGTTGGGCCGTTTAAAGGGACTGCCCTTTTATACCTGCTCCGAAACGATCCTTTGTTAGGATATTGAGGCTGGAATTTTTTTCTTCACGATGTTATTGCGGACTCGTCGTTTTTTCTCTTATCGGCTCTTTTTTATTATTTTTTATTTGTTGATATTAGATTTTTTTATTATTGTTATTGTTGTTGTTCGTTTAATCTTCTTTTAATGTGAGGAAGAATGTGTGGAATATTTTTCGTCTTTGAAACAATTCGATAAAATGGATGTAGCCAAGTCTTTCAGTGGCTGATAAGGATTATTCTTCTCTGGATTAGAGCGGCAGATATGATGGATGTGTCTGTTATGTGTATATTTTTGAATTACCATAAGCATTTTCAAAGTAGAATTGTGTACTCTTTCAGAGACCAGCTGGATAAGTGGTTTTCCCTTGATAAGATTAATGAGATATGAAGTCAGGGACTTACTGTATTATAAAGTCAAAATATTATTAGATTTCTACTTATATATAAATTTTATTATTTATATTTTCTATATAGTTGCAATATCAAAGGACAATAGTCTAATTAAAATTTAAAGCTTTTATTATGTAAAGTATGCTGGGATTGTTATTTTGGCGGACTATGCAATAAGCAAAAATTTTGCTTAGCTGTGCATTTTCTTTGTTTTTCTTTTTTACTTTAGGTTGAGCAATAAGGTGGACTTGCATTGACAGAATGAAGCTTCTTTACTTTGCCTCATTGGAATCTACATTTTCAAGAACAGTAAATAGTTTTTAACATTCTATTTCATTAAAATAGCATTAAAAGTAAATTAATAAAAATTAAAATACGTAAATTAAAATTTATAGAAAGTGATTAATTTTGTTATCAATAATATAACTAGGATATCAGAAGTATAAATAGACTGATGATAATGTAAATGATTGGGTATTTAAAATTGTTGAATATATAAAAAGTAACTTCTATGACATTATATACTTTGAAATGTGTATACATAAGAAAAAAGTGAAGTAAGTAGTCCACTGTTTCATAAGTTGCACAAAGCCAAAGGTAAAAGGAGCACAAGTTACATTATTACCTCTTGGTTGTTATAAACATTATGTACGTTTAAAAAAATTTGCTTACAGAGCGCTGAATTCTTATTGCCAAAACAGGATGTATTATATAAACTGCATTTGCAACGCATCCCATTATGCTGCTCAAAAAGGAAGATCTCTATATTGCATCAAAACGAAAAACGATTGCTCCCAATATTTAAAATATCCTTTCAACATTAACTTCCTTAATTTTTCCACCACATCAATCATCGCAAGTCCGAGTAATAAACTTCCTTATTTTTCAGATCAAAATGGAAACAAAGAAGGATGCAGTGGCCAGGAACCTGCAGTTCGAGCTCAGCGGACCTAAGAAACCAGCGAGCCGAGCGAAGGCAACGAGAACGCGCAAAATCTCGGTGTACGAAGACGCACACCAGCCCGACATACGCGAGACCCTCCTAAAGGTCAATAAAGAGCTCGAAGAGGACAAGAAGGTCGTGTTCGAGAAGCTGGGCAGCCTGAGCCCCAAGAAGAGCATAAGAAAACGCACCAGCCGTGAAGCTAGAGCCAGCCAGATGGCCGAGAACAAGGCTCCGGAGCCTGCCTACTGCAAGACCCCGACGAAGGAGCAGCCGTCGGTGTCGCGGCTCAACCTGGACGAGGTGAAGACGCGGGTGACGACGAGCGCACGGCTCGCCGAGCTGCGGGCGCGCATCGACAAATTCAGGAGCTGCGACGAGCGCCTGCACAAGCTCGAACAGAAGCACAAGGAGCATCGCGAGGAGGTGCGCAAGAAGGAGGAGCAGCAGCAGCGCGTGAAGATCAAGGAGTTCGACCGCATCCAGCTGGAGATACCGGTGAGCCCGTCCAAGCTGCACCAGTCGCCGAGCAAGTTCCTGAGTCCGGTGAAGACGATGCCACTGATCCCACTGTCGCCGAAGGCGAGCCCCGCCAGACGTTTGCTGTTCGAGCCGAAAGAGGAGCCGGCGAGTCCCATCAAGGGCAGCCCCACGAAGGTGCCGGCCTACCAGAGGTACCAGTCGCTCGCCGAGAGCGAGGCCAAGGCTTTGCCGCTGCCTTATAATTACAGATTCCTCGCTGAAGTCTTCCGCAGTATCGACACTGTTTCGGCTATGCTGTTCAACCGGAAGGAGCTCATCACCTTCGCCAAGCTGAAGCCGGCGGTGCAGGAGCTTGTGCGACGTAATTTCTCGCTCGAACATCTGGCACAGGTATGCGTTGCTTCACTTTTAATGGACTTTGTATTTTTTTTTTAATTTTTAGTGTTAACATATTCTTAACGCAGACGAAAATTTTTTGCTTATACTTAGAAGACTTTAGAAGAAGCTCAAAATCAAAATTATTACTGAAATTGGCATTTTTTCATTTCAATGTTTTTTATATTGACTCCCTTTACAAGGCAATTTTTATTGAAATGAAATGTACTAGCTACGTGACAAAATCATTTCCATCGAAATATTTGAAATTAAACATGTTATAGCCTGCTTCAAACGTAATTTGAAGAGAACGAATATTGTGTATCATTAATTGGTATGTTTTTTCTTTTTCAGATTAAGAAAATTTATCCGGAAGCTTACACCTTCCGACAAGAGAAGATCCGAAGATTCGGTGCAAAGTCCGAAGAATACGAACTCGTCATCACGCCAGTGGTTCAAATGAGCAGCGAAAAAAGCGGCAGAAATACCCCAGACGAGGAGAACGTTCTAAAGTCGGCTCTAGAAACGCACATGAGTCCGAGTGTCCTTCTCGAACGACGTCGTAAATTTTACAATGAACTCCTGGAAATCGTCAAAGACGAGCACAATAAGTTCCTACTAAGTCTGGACACACCAATGAATATTCCCAAGGAGAAGATTACCAGGTGGCATCCAGAGTTCGACATCGAGTCTTGTCGGGAAATCGAAAAATCAGAGCTGCCGGAAGCACCACACAAGGAAAGGTCAACGGCTAAGGATGTGCTCGAGAGAGCAAACAAACTTTTCAACGACAACACGCGGATGAGAAAAGCCATCGAAGTACTCGCCGATAGTCAGACAAAGATCAGCAGTACTACCTCAGGTAAATTTTCTCGATAATTGACTTGGTTTGTAATCTCGGTAATTACGCTTTGACGGCAATTAGACGTTTGGTTTAAATCTTAATTATACAGTTAAGTCTGATGTACATTATATATTAATTATATGCTTAATGATTTTTGTGTCTCGCTTACGACTCCTTTCCATCTTTAAAGGTAAACTATTCTTTTGTAGCTTATGCACAAATACCGATTTGTCCTTTCATCCGTGCAAAGATAAGCTGGATCTTTTGGTCTATACTGATTCTATCTCCGTCGATGTACAATGGCAATAATGTTAAAAATTAAGTACTAGTGATGTTAGCTTTGATAATTTGTGAAATAACGCGTCGTTTGCAAAGTTCATTTATTACGCAGTTATACTTATCTATTTCCAAGGCGAGAAGAAATAGAAACCCGTAAATTTCCTTTGATCATACGGCTATTAACGTATAGTGAGTAAATAGAGTCGAAGAGGTCAGTGAACTACTTTTCTAACATCATTACGTGAGAGATTTAAACCATTTAAAACTATTTACCTTTTAAAACGGAATAATCTATGAGCAAAAATGTTTGATTCTAAATAAAAAAACAATGTTTATCTCTCGTTACAGAAACAACAACGACGACAACAGCAGATCAGCCAATCGAAGAAATTCGAAACGTGAATATCTCGATCGTGGACACGCCTCCGGCGACGCCAAAAACAAAGAAGCCCACAGCGAATCCACTGCTGAAGGGCATCCCGACGTCGCTCCTCGAAAAGGTGCGGGCGAAACAGGCCGCCAAGGCTTTAGAAATGATGACGAGATCCTCGGAGGCCAACAAGGATGCGATAAAGTACGCCCGACTACCCGACATGGCGAAGATCCTGCGTAACATATTCGTCAGCGAGAAGAAAAGCGTGCTGACGATGGAGTTCGTTGTGAAGAAGTTTAATGACTCCTACATGGCGAGGTTGACGGCGAACGAGCTCGAGGAGCACATAAGGCTCATTTGCAAACTCCTGCCTCTCTGGGCTTCGGTGCACGTTGTCCGGGGAGTCGACTACGTCAAATTGGCCAAAGCCTTCGATTTGGCTAAAATTGTACACAGACTGGAGGTGCTTGCCGATGAGAAGGCGTCATGATGCGAAATGCGTGTTTGCGTGTGAAATTTAGATTATAATTTTATGGATGAAGATAAAATCCTGACGGGAAAAAAAAGACTTTGTGTAGTTTCGAAAAATGTGAGTAATTTGTAAGCAAGAGTAGAGAATTTAAAATTCTCGTTCCATCTAAAAATTTTGCAATGCGATAATTTTTAATTTTACGTTACCAAAGCTCCTAACGAATTGCATACTTGTTAGTAGCTTTAGTTACTTTAAGTCTTTACAATTATCTTTAAAAAATATCCATCAATATTTTGCCAAATACTGCTGCAATTAGTATTGCAGTATTAAAATGAAAAGAAAAAAATTATAAGCATTTTTCGAATAAATTTGCATTGTTTCCCTTAAGGACAGCATGGTACAAATTTTGGCAATAAAATGTTTTACGTATAAGGCATTTCTAGACTTTTATTTACATATTTTTTATTTTATTATACAGCGATGCTTGATACAAGATTTTCTTTTGCTTTTGTAACAATAAAATAGATTTTATTAAAAATTTGTAAAAGCGCATAATGAATTTCCTCAAATGTATAATTATATTTAATGAGATGCAATAAATTTATACAAATTTGTACCACACTTTACGTTTATATCGACTTGCAATATAAAAATTATATTTATATAAATAAAAAATTTTATTGTATAAAAGTTACTAAAAATCTTTTAGAGCCCGTATATACATGTACAAATATTAAATAATCTTAATAGTTCATTATTACAAATTGAATACACTATAACTGTAACAAGTTCAGATCATCGTTTGATAAACATTTCTGTAAAACATAAACAACCATAGAGAACCGCTTTTGCCATTCATCTAAAGTTGCTCCATCAACAGTCTTGTCACAGAAAATTCTAGAAACTACGTCACGTATACTTTGTTGTGACCTATAAAAGATAAATATTTTTTAAAATTGAATTAAAATAGTAATAATTTTATAATAAATTGTGTTTTCAAAAAAAAAAAAAACTTGTAAAAATTAATTAAACATTAAAAAGTTAAATGTAAATTTCGACAAAAAGTGGATGACTATTGTCATATAAGTTGTGTGATTACTCAGTAAATCAATTGAACGCGTAATCTTTTAGACATGCTTTAAAATTAATAAAAATACTTACCAAGCCTTCAAAATTATATCGAATTCTTCGCCGTGTTCTCGAGTCCTTTCACAAACTTTGTCTATGAACCTTAACAGTTCAAGTATACCGCTTCTAGGCAAACAAGCTATTACAGTAACTGGAGAATTCAACGGCGAATCCAATTCATTCTCAGAAATATTTAACGCATTCTCATTAGTTTGTTTGTTCAATAACATGTTTACCATGATCGCCTGGTAAAAATCAATTAAATAATAAACTGGCGCTCGGATCATTGGAAAAGTAAACGCTTTACTATCTGCTCGAAGATCCAGACATACTGGAGCTTTAACTAAACACGTTTGCAAATGCTTGTACGATCCAGTTTCTCCTTTGAGCATTATTTTTCTGAAAGCATTGATATCTACATTATTTTGAAAGGTAAATAATTCTGCATGTAGATACTGGTCCAGCCATATTTGTGACTCTTTGTTTTGTAATAATTGAAGTTTCTGTAATTCATTAATAAGCTTTTCTTTTTTAGTTGTAATTATTGTTCTTGCTGATTTTAATAATCCTAGAGCATTCTGAATTTCTTGAACACAGTCAGACTAGAAAAAAAGTGAATAGAAAAGATTTTGAAAATTGAATTAAAATATTAACTTTGAAATTTTTATATTTACTGTTTTATTGTCGGTATCCTTTATTTCAGATATTAAGGTATTTAATATTTCATCAGGCTCTGTATCGTCTGGTAATTGTAATTTAAGTATTTGCATTTCTTTTTGCAGTTGAGTTTGTAAAATTTCTAATTTTCTAACTTCTAGTGCTAAAGGCAACCAATCGTGCAAATCTGGACATCCTTCCATTAAATTCTAAAATCCAATTATTTTAGCATTTGAAATAATTACGTATATTTTTTCAAGTTTAAAACATTAAATTCTTACTTCAATCTTTTTAATATACTGCAAGTATATCTCTTCATTATTTTTTGTTCTTCCCATGTGAATAAAACGTCTGGCAGTGCTTGCAATATGTTCGCTACATAGTTTTGCAATTCCAATGTCTATACCTGTTTTTCTATCAGTCTTATCTTCTTTGTCCTCTTCTAGATCTAAATTAATAAGAAGATCAGTAGACTTTGCTCTTGCAGTTAATAAAGCATTCCATAATACTGGTAATTTGACAGGGTAAAGTAATTCGGAGATTGTGTTCCACACCTAATTCAAAAGTAACAATGAAAGAAATTTATTTTCTAATAGCAATAATAAAATAATTAAAAATAACAGACCTTCCTCTTCTCAGGACCACCACAATAATTACTAACAAGTGAAAGACATTTTGTTATCGTTGATTGAGATATCTCTTCCACTGTTGGAGGCATTAAACGCTGACATATTTCTTGCATTTTTGTACAATCTTTTATTTGTGTAAGCATTTCATCATATTTTATTGTAAGTAATTTCTTCTTTATTTCCAATTTTTCCTTTTCTTCTTTATTTTTCTCTATCAGTAATGCTAAAATTCAAGTTACATTAATAAGAAATTTATATGATTCATTTTAATCCCAGTAAAATATTTACCTTTTTCTTTGCAGACAAAATTTTGTTGAGTCCATATCTCTTCAGCAGTTTTAATTTTATTTTCAAGTTTGCATCTTTCTTCTTTTATATGAACAGTATTTCTGATACTTTGGATTAAAGCATCTTTCGGCTCGTGTTTTAATTTGTATAATAAAATATTTTTTCTTATACACTCTACCTCAGATTGGGGTCTAATAGTTTTTGGCACATTTTCCCATAATAATCCAAGTACACCTTTGTGGAGTCTGCATAATAATTATAACATTAGTACCACATAATTTAAGTTCTCTTTTTTTATTTCAGTAAAATCTTACGTTTTTTTAACATAATCTGTCGTGTACTCTTGTGGACATTCAAATTCTCTCAGCCATACATCAAATTCAGGAGTATCGGTCATATTCTACAAATAGTCTTTTTTTTAACACTTGCTATTAAAAATGTAAATAAATAATAGAATAGTGCAGCAGCGTTTTATTTTATATTATTATAAATTATTATACGACACAATTTAATATTTCACTTCTTTTCTCAGTCATGCAGTTTTTGTATTAGACACTAAATATAATGACTAATTTTGCAACTGTAAAAAAAATACAATTATTATAAAACATTGAAAGTAAACATTACCGGCTGGGGTACGGCATTAACAGTCTAATATCACACAACAGCTCGCCGCGTATTTAAATATTTTTTCAAAAACGTTAAACAGCCGGGAGGCTCTGAAACAATCACACGTTTATATCACAAGAAACACTTTTTTCCACATTTTTTATTGTATAAAATGTAACGACTTTTGCGGAGCATTCAAACGGAGCAGAAGGGACGCCGTGAAGTTGTCGCTTTTTCAATTGAACACAAATAAAAAGATATATAATATAATTGCGCGGGCAACAATGGGAGTCGCGCGTATCCTAACCTCAATCGCGTGCCAGAACGAGGCGTAAGTTGCGCATGCGCAGTGCTCGTTCGATTTCGCGTTCAATCAGCTGCGCCCTTCGCGCTTCTCTCATCAGTAGTCCGACGCTACTGACACTCAACAATACCAAAACTAAAGTTCCTCTGCAAAATTTTTGCACACAAATACCTCGTTAAAATGTGTACTTTAAGACCCTTCACCTGCGATGATTTATTTAAATTTAATTCTGTGTAAGTATCAGAACGACATGATTTTTCTACTTGCGGGAATATTTTTTTCTCGCATCGTTAACCTGAGGCTCATGCTAATTCATGCAAAAATTTATTCGTTGTTTCAGAAACTTGGATCCTCTTACTGAAACTGTATCCTTTTTAAATTAAATGTCTAAATTTAGGTTACCGATTATCAAGAATGTGTAAATATTGTTATATTTTATAATCACTTTAATTGAACAATTAATTGTCACAGCAATTAATTTTTACTTGCTTACAAAATTGCTGACACTTTTCTTGACTGGATTTATTTAGTATGGCTTATCGTTTTATATGCAGTATTTAGCACATTGGCCGGAGTACTTTCAATTAGCAGAATCACCAAGCGGTGAAATAATGGGTTACAGTAAGTTATTAGATATTTCAGCGTTCAAAATTTAGTACATTATTAATTTTAAAATATTTGTTTGCAGTAATGGGAAAAGCAGAAGGAGCTGGTGAAAATTGGCATGGACACGTAACGGCTTTGACTGTTTCTCCCGATTACAGAAGACTGGGCCTTGCTGCTATACTCATGAAATCTTTGGAAGAAGTTTCAGAGAAGTTAATATTTAACAGAAAATTATTCCACATTTTATCATAAATTTTCTTGCGGTATATTAATTTTAATTTATTTATTTTAGGAAACAAGCATATTTTGTAGATCTTTTTGTGAGAGTAAGTAACAAAGTTGCTATAAAAATGTACCAACAATTAGGATACATTGTTTATCGGACGGTATTAGAATATTATAGTGGTAATCCTGACGAAGATGCTTACGGTAAAATAAATTTCAACCTTTCTATAATCAAAAACTAACATAATACAAGAATTTTGATCTTTTATTAAATCATTACAGATATGAGAAAAGCATTGTCGAAAGATGTGAAAAAGAAATCGGTAGTTCCGCTAGCGTATCCTGTGCGGAATGAAGAAGTGGATTGAAAAAAAGATTTTTACTAATTTATACTAAAGCAAAATGCTAATAAACTGACAAACTAAACTTTTTATTACTCTTATTTATACAAGAATGGTTTATCATCAATAAAATGAACTCCACGAATCTTTTGATTAATAAAGGAAATGAAAATTTTATTTCATTATAAAGTAACTTACAACAATTTTTCTTTTTTCAACATCACAGTGTAGAAGAAAATTCAAATTTTCGGAGCATAAAGCAGGCACGATGTACTTACTACTACATTTACACTCCAGAGAAGTCCAATAGCTGTTTTACCGACAACGTAAACGCGTTTTAACTAAAAAGAGACAGCCGCTGACGATCGTCCTTCTCTCTCCAGTCTCAGGCTCAACTCAGCACTACAGCAACCACTCAGCTGGCGGCCGCAGTGCATATTGCGGGAACACCGCAGACGGTGAGTCGGTGATAGACGGGGACGGCTACTTAGTCAAGATGGCACGTCAGCAGAACGACGTAGACGAGCTCTTCGACGTGAAGAACAATTTTTACATCGGGAACTATCAACAATGCATCAACGAGGCGCAGAAGGCCAAGGTGGGCATGGCTCCGGATTCTCGTCGCGGCCTATTCGGGGCGGCGAGCGGAGCATACGTGGGTTGCGGTGCGCGTGTGGGTTTCGCCGCTTCTGACACATGCCGACTGCCACCCGCAACCTTATTTGATCATTTCTTTTAATCGAATTTATAGCACTTTTTTAAACTCTGATTTTTTATTTTTTAAATTGATTTCAATATGCAAGTGGTAGATTACGTTTAGTAATGATACTTATTGCAGGCGTATGAATTAATGATAATAATAAATTAATAAGTTTATGGATGAATTTTACTTATTCGTAAGCTACCAAAGCATACAATTTTAATGTCACTAAAACTATAATGTAAAATTTATCAATATTAACATAGTATTAATTCTTATTGCGATCAATAAAAGAATAGAATAGGCAATGTATATGCATACTATTAGGTACATTGTACTATCATTAATTTTTGATCCTAATTAAAGTACTTTGTAAATTACTTTGCAGTTTTAACACTTAATTTATTTATTATTATTAATTAATGTGTACTAAAATACTAACTTTTGATCATTTTTTAGCCATCATCATCAGAGGTAGCCATGGAACGGGATGTCTTCTTATACAGAGCATATATTGCTCAACGTAAATTCAGAATAGTATTGGATGAAATCAAGGATTCTTCACCCGAGGAATTGCTACCATTAAAATCGTTAGCAGAATATTTTGCACATCCTGATCGAAGAGATAAAATATTGGCTGAAATTGACAAGAGTACCATTGAAGCAAAACCTAAAGGTCATAATTTCATGATTGTCGCAGCTACAATATACTATCATGAAAATAATCTTGAGTCTGCTCTAAGAGTATTACATAAAGCTGAGAATTTAGAATGCAGTGCTTTAAGTGTACAAATTTACCTCAAAATGGATCGTCTTGATTTAGCTACAAAGGAAGTTAAAAGTATGCAAGAAAAAGACGATGATGCTACTTTAACACAGTTGGCTTTGGCGTGGGTTAACTTAGCTACAGGTCGAGAAAAGTACCAAGAAGCCTTTTATATCTTTCAGGTAATAACATTTTGCAGTTATATTTTGTGTAAGCAAAATATTTGTAAATGAAATTGATTGAATGTTCATTCTTTAATGCATAATTTTATAAATAATGAAAACTTTTTTTAGGAAATGATTGATAAGTATTCAAGCACAACAATGTTGTTAAACGGAAAAGCAACTAGCTTGATCCTTCAACAGAAATATGACGATGCCGAAGTTGTGCTGCAAGAATCTTTGGAAAAGGACAGTAACAATCCAGATACATTAATCAATATGATTGTTTTATCCCAGCATATGGGGAAGCCTCAAGAAGTCGCAAATCGTTACCTCACCCAACTAAAAGATTCTCATATGGAACATCCATTTGTTAAAGACTACCTTCAAAAAGAACTTGAATTTCAAAGGCTAGAAGCAGAATATGCAGCCTTGGCATAAATTACTGGGAGTTGCTTTGTATAGCTTATGGATGATAATTGATGGGAGATATTAGTTAAAAAAAATTCTTGTAACTAAATCTTTTATAAAATTTTTATAAGATCGTATATTTTATAAGCTTTAAACAGAATTTGAATATTTTAATTGCTGTTGTATATTTTCGTTCAATATTAAATATTTTTTTATAAAAACTGCTTGATTTTGAAGGAAATTGGATCACTTTATACAAGAATTAATTGTAATCTCCTGTCGTTATATTTCTAAATGCTATAGAGAAATAGTTATTAACATCTCGAAATAATATGCGGGTATTGAAATTGTATTGGAGGAAAAATCAATATTCCACATGTATCTAAAACGACTGACAAATGGTAATCAGTATTTTCTTCACTTACAATGCAGTTTTTATTAATAAAAGTTATCACATTACTTATAAAATTGTTTTCTTTATCAATCAATGTGCAGTTGTTTATAATATCAATTATACAACAGTTATTTTTTTTACTTTTTTTCTTATGTTTGTCATTATAAAAACTGCATTGAAAAGAGGGAAATAAATGCTGCGTAACAGCGTCCACTAAACACATAACATTAAATCGCTGCCATTTTGTAATCTTTAGCAAATTGTAAAAGAATTGATTACTACAGAATATATTATATCTAATACGAATTTAATTGACATACATTTTTTACGTTTCCACTGTATTTATACATATTTTATTTTAACAAATAAAACTCATGTTTTTTGTTGTAACAAAATTAGTTTATAGTTGTTTTAGAAAATGATATTCTTTAATATTATTGAAAATATCATTTTTATTTTTTTTTATTTAAACAATAATCAAATTGCAAGTACATATGTATACACATACAAATTAGTAATAAATTTTTATAGAATCTTTGTTATACACATTTTGATAAAGATAAATTGAAATTCGCGCGTCATTTTTAAAGTCATAGAAGAAAATGTAAAAAAACTATAGGTATAGGTTTATTTATACTCTTAATTATGTGGTGAAATAAAGACATATATCCCGGAGTCCGGACACAATTAAATATAAAGATTAAGTTTTTAAAATTTTTATACTTGATTAAAAAAAAATTAAATCATAAAATCAAAAATAAATAAATGAAGTTGGTAATTAATTAAGATACTTTATTTACGAATATACGATTGAATGACGTTGATGATGGTCGTTATCAGTGGTGGGTAAATGACATGAATACGCTTCAGCGGTGCCAACTATAAATACAAAAGAAGAAGGAGAAAGAATGCGATGATATGTATACAAGAACATGTAAATATAACCTTTTTACAGCAGATAAAACAAGTCTGAACGTGACTTTACAGTGATTGCATTAAATTTATTTAATATTTGTTATTTTTATTTATAATTAAGTGAAGCCGTTTTGCATTAAAGTGATAGTGATTTGAAAGTATTTTTGTAGGTAAACAACATTATCGGCATTTGATATTATAATTTGTTATCATACATTGTGGTTTTTTTGGTTTTAATTATGTTTTGTATTTTTTCCGAAATATGTGTTAGGCACATAATTAAAACCTCAAAAAAGCCACAAAAAATGATAATTTTATGAGCGAATATTATTTTCAGAATTATTTCTGCTATAAATACTTTGAATATTTACCAATGCTACTTAGTAGATTATTCGTCTGTAGGAACGATATCATAAGAAAAATGTCATCAATATCAGAAGAAAGTCTTTTGCAAGCCGCAAAGAAGCTAGTTCCAAGTTTGTCTTCTCCTAAACACAAAGGTCAGGATGGAAGAATAGGAATAGTTGGAGGTTCTTTAGAATATTCTGGGGCTCCTTACTTTGCTGGAATGAGTGCTTTGAGAACTGGCGCTGATTTAGTGCACATATTTTGCTGTAAAGAAGCTAGTACACCAATAAAAACTTTCAGTCCAGAACTGATTGTTCATCCAGTTTTAGACGATAAGAATGCTCTGAACTTGATTAAACCTTGGCTTGAACGCTTGCATGTTATTCTAATAGGTCCAGGACTTGGAAGAGAAGAGAAAGTTTTTGAAACAGTATCAAAGTTGATTACAGTGTGCAGGGGATTGTCAAAACCTTTGGTCATTGATGCAGATGGTTTATTTTTAGTTGGCCAACAGCCGGAACTGATTAAAGATTATCCAGGGATCATTCTAACTCCCAATGCTATGGAATTCACTCGCTTGGTGAAATCAATTCTCAATAAAAGTGTACAATCATCATCAATAGTTAATGAAACTCTTTTAAAAGAATTAGGTAATTATAATTGATGTATACAATTTTTATATTAATT
>JAWWEN010000002.1:1019225-1069994 GCA_035582955.1 Sycophila texana
ATTTATTATTTATATTATTGTTTATGCGATAACCTCTAAACCGAATCTCCGCGCGCGAAGCGCGCGCCTGATCTAGTCAATTAAATTATAGACTTAAAATTTCATTAAATTTTATCAATTTCAAGAGCATTACCCTAATAATTATTACCTTTTCATTTCAGATACGCAGCAGCCGCTATCCCGCAGTTACAGTTTCGTGCAGCAGCAGAAGCAGCAGCAAAAACTGAGCAAGCAATCGTCGCGGCGACGCGATCACGACGACGACTCGATGCACGAGCGGTACTTGATCGCCCAGGGGTTGGATCAGTCGCAGCAGCGACTAAGTAGCAATAGTAGCAGTAGCAGTAGCAACGGCAGCGACAGCAGCGGCAGCAACAGCGGCGACGGTGGCGACGACATTGACGAGCCCATTGGGATCGATGACGGCAAAAAGAAACGCAGCAACGGCAATCCCAGCCCGCCACCCTCGCCCTTCTACGGGAATCTTCTGGTCGACGCGGATCATTTGCTTCCCCTTCAACATTATATTCTTCAACAAGCGAAACTCTCTGGTACTGCTTTATCTCAAATCATTTCGTTTGCTCGTTCAATTATTAGATGATGATTAGCTTTTGAGAAAGAAAGAAGAGTATTTAAGCAGTGCATTTAAAAAATTCAAAATGAAACGTATCTTGCAAAAATTCTTATAATATGACCTGACGATCAAAAAATGGCGTACATACGTTTGAAGTGTAATTTACTATTACAAAATTAAATTCAAAAAGTTTTGTAAATACTAATCCTCTATAAAAGAAATTTTTGTTTAGCCTATATATTAAATTATTGATGCGATTATTATCTATTATCTATTCCAAGCTAATCAATATCGATATTTAATAATTGCAGAAAACAAAAAAGCTTTCTCACGATTGCTTCAGATTACTTTCGGAAATAAAAATCTCAACAAGTTTCTCCTTAACTAGAATTCTTGTTTCGATTTATTTTATTAATTAATGAATATAATGTTGCGCGTTCATTAGGTTGTTATAAGTTCGGCGATCCATTGTTAGTAGAGGAGGGTGACGACTCCTTGGACGAAGAGGGAGGACGGGGCGCTGAACTCCACGGCAGAGTAGACGATGACTCTGACGATCAGTTCGCGGATGACGAGGCAGCCAGCAATCAAGGAGATTCATCGAGCCAAGAATACCTTGAAGATCATTACGCCGGTAAGTTCTCCATTTGTCTACGGGTATAATATTTCAATGTTTATTTGTTGAGAGAAATATGTACGGTTATGTAACTTCGGTTAGATACCGTCTATTTACGATTTTATCATTTTTAGTTCCTTTTATAATGGACAAACGCATAACTCACCTTCCTTCGATCGGAGCGCCACTTATGGTAGCAAATAATATCCGTTATACTGTACAGCAATAAAAGTAATGACAAGGAAATTACATTTAACGGAGTCCTGTTTCTTAAAAAGTTCAGAATAACAGTATTTTTATGTCACTTTTTTTTCATTAATTTGAAATGAGAAACTCTGAACGATTATTCAACAATTACAGTAAAAATAAAATTTGAATGTTGTCACCTTATTTCAGATAATTTCGTAAATAAATTCGTAAGGTCCATCAGATACTTAATGTTTTACAAAGCAATCGATATTTTTGTAATTTCATTACAATGTTTATATTTTTATATAACACAAATATAACAAATTAAAATTTTGTTAGACGAATAAGTATGTATTATATGCATTATTAATGAAATTTCATTTATAGTAACATCTTTGTTTACAAACGATGAACTGAAAAATAAATTACTATAAGAATTAATTTATACTTTCTGTCGAAAGAAAATTAACAAATAAATCATGAATCTCAGCAATCGAAGTAACTTTTTTTTTTGTTATTAAGGGAGTCCATCACCTTTCAATTATTTTCTAGAAAATGATTTTCTACAAAAAAGTATAATTATAGGTGAATGGACACCCTTAATCGCATATAACGGATCGACGCATCGAGTTAATCTAACATTTAACGTTTCACTATAGATTTGGCCAACTACGACACGGCGGGCTTAGCTACTTACTACAACACAGCGGACACCCTGACGAGGCCGCAGGCGACGCCGCCCCCACCGCCGAACATCGTGTCGCAGGCGGAGGCGCGCGAGAGCATCATGGCAACGAGGCCAGTCTCGCTGCCGGCACCCACCGTCATAACGGGCCGCAGCGGTGGCCTCGGCGGTTTCGGACTCAGCGGTCTGAGCGGCACCTGCGTCGACACGACGGACTACGACGAGGCGCGGAAGGACGACGGCGGCGGTGACATCGAGAAGTACGCCCAGGACAATCTCAATCTCAACTGCGGTCGGCCCAAGGGGCTCAGGCTACTTTTCCGCAAGAAGTTCAGCGTCAGGGACATACTGAGCTGGAGCAAGGATCCGATACCTCAACCTATGCTCGCCATCGTCGACGGGGAGAAATTGCTAAAGCGCGAGGCTTGCAACCTCTTCAGACTTGTACAGGTATATTCCTGGTTAAATATGGGAACGGTGAAAAGAACGTTAAAAATCAATGTTGAACATTGAAAATCAACGTTATGACGGTGAAAAACCTTGATTTGGCTTGATTTTTAACATTTATTTCAACGTTCCCTTATAAACATTGAAGATCAACGAACCTTGAAAATCAATGTTGAGAATTAAATCAACATTGAATCTTGAAAGTCAACGTTGTATTTTGAAAATCAACGTTGAATTTTGAAAATCAACGTTGAATCTTGGAAATCAACGTTGAATCTTGAAAATCAAAGTTAAGTTCAATCAAAGTTGAATCTTGAAAATCAACGTTGCAAATCAACGTTTTAAGGAAACGTTGAAATAAACATAAAAAGTCAAGCCAATCAAGGTTTATCAAACATCAACTTGTCTATTTTCAACTGGGTTGACATATAATGCAAATTTAATATTTTTGTTTGCAAGTTATTAAAAATTGTGTCGTGTTCGCTTTGCTTCGAATTAATGTTAATTAGATTAGTTAGACGTTTCGTTATTACTGGATGATTAATTATGTCGTAAAATATGTTAATGAACTAATTGAATTAAACAAACGGTATAATTGATTTATAAATACATTCTATAATTAAATTGTTAATTTTGACTTAAATAATAATTTAGCAAGCAATTTTAACTAGAGCTTAACTATAATTATGTGCATTATTCGTTAGGAATATTTAATACTTTATTGATGAATAATGATTTGCACAATTAAATTGTATTTAGTTCCTTCTGAGGCGCATTTACAATTTTTTGCCCGCAAAAGATAGATTCGCGTATAAACGCTGGGAATAAAGCGACACAATTCATTCCTACTAGGAATTTCTTTTTATTTGAATAAAAAATATAAAGAGAAATTTTTCTACTTCTCTCTGTTTATTTAAATTATATTTTATCAATTTATTTACATTTAAATATCTTTAAATATATCATCTACATACTACTATTTAATGAAAAACTGATTTCAGGTGTACATGGGAGATCGTAAGGCTAATGTAGGCATGACCTTGGATAGTGTAGCAATGGAAATCGTCAATACGGCTTATTCAAAGCCGCCACTACGCGATGAACTGTACGTGCAAATTTGCCGACAAACGACTGAGAATCCGCGCAAAGAAAGTTTGCGTCGCGGATGGGAACTTATGGCTGTATGTTTGGCCTTTGTACCCCCGACTGCGAACTTCGAGCCCTATCTTGAGGGCTACATGAACAGACACAGGGATCCGAATTTCCAATTTCCCGAAGTGGCCAAATGGCCGATTCACGTCCAAGTCAGTCACTACGCTACAGTCGCCTGCAGGCGGTTGCAGAGGATTGGAGCGCATGGAAAAAGGCAGCCTCGCAAAGCCACCCTGGAGGACATCGACCAAGCAAGGGTTCGTTCACGTACTCTTGTTTTCTTATTGAAAAGCAAATACTTTGTAGTATCGTGTGTCAGAGTTGTAATTACAAATTTAAAAATATTTATTTACAGATTCAAATTTTCCGTGCATCAATGTTTGGCGCGACACTTTCCGAGGTGATGGCTCTGCAGCGCGACCGCTTCCCTCAGCGCGAACTCCCCTGGATTCAGACGACACTGACGCGTCAGGTGTTGATTCGCGGTGGCACCATGACCGAGGGCATCTTCCGCGTCTCTGCGGACGCCGACGAAGTGAACGTGTTGAAGGCGCGACTCGACAAATTCGAGGATGGCGCTATCCTCGCTGCGTCGCAGGATGCACACGCCCCTGCCTCTCTACTCAAACTGTGGGTGCGCGAGTTGTACGAGCCTCTGATACCCGACTGCTTCTATACTGAGTGCGTGAACATGAGACACGAGGATTCAGAGGCCTCTGCTAAAAACGTCGCGGCCCTCGTTGAGCGGCTCCCCGAGCTGAACCGACGGGTTCTCTGTCATCTAATTCACTTCATGCAGGTTCGTCATTTAATGAGATGTGTCCTTACGAATGTATATCTGTTTATGTGATTCATTTTAATGAATGCATATTAATTTGAATGGAGAATGAGGCTATTAAACTATTTTGTGCTTACTTCTATAGATATTTGCTAGACCAGACGTCGTGGCACGAACGAAAATGGACGCCAGCAATCTGGCGATGGTTATGGCCCCCAATATCCTCAGGTGTACCTCGCAGGATCCCCGCGTAATCCTGGAAAACGCTCGTAAGGAGATGGCCTTCGTTCGCACGATGATCGAGACTCTGGAGACCACTTGGGTGGAGGACCTACACTGACCTACTCGTCAGCTAAAGAAAAACTCTCCAGATCACTATGCCAAATGAATCCGCTGTATATTCATAATTTATCATTTGTGATTGCCATCGTAATTGTGGTTTTATCATCCCTGTATACGCAACAAGCGAGTAAAGCAGTTTATTTCTTTGCTTCGACAAAAGAGCGAAAAATTTTATTGTAATTACGACGAGGAAAATAATGCGAAGAAAGAAAACTGGGCAACGGCGGCAATGAGAGGCGTTGTACAAATTTTTTAACCGTAGGAGCAATAGTAATGTGCAACTTGTAAAGTTTTCTGCAATAGTAATTTATAGGGACTAAATAAGTATCAAAAAGCGCGAAGACAATGTTGCTATGTGGGTGAGACCTATGGGATCTTCAGTTGTACTGAAATACACGGATGAGGCCACACATGTTCCTTACTCGCTTAAACTACACAAAAGAGAAAAGTATTTTTAACGCAGCCAATACTTCCTTTATTATTTTTTGCATTTAACGCATTCCCTGGTTGCATGCAACAAAATATATAAACATACACATATATTTTTTTGAAAAGAAAAGCAACAAATTAGCGATAGCTGGATTTCAGTGTTTCAGTCGTTTTGCTCCTTGTACTTACGATAAAATGTTTTCAATGCTTTACGGTGTACTCTTGAGTTAAGAAAATCATAAAAAAGGATTGCTCGAGTCATACTCACCTAGTGGCAAAAAAAAAAACATTAGAAAATTTGTAAATTTATGCGCAGAAAAAAAGGTAAAGATAAAAAGTAATTGTCACTTGGTGAGACAATCCCCACTCATCGTTCTGTCATCTTCCTATTTATTATTTATATATAACGAAGATTCTATGTTGTATACTAGAGATTATTAGATTTTTATTATGTACATCGCTATCAAACGTAAATATATATATAAATATATATATATTTTAACGCCCCCTTGTTACCGCGCGCGCGTTGAGCGCGGATATGGCTTTTTTACTCGAATCGATTGTTGAATCTCATGTAACATAAAGTGACGAAGAAAAATGAGAAAATGATACGTTACCGTGTATAGCTGCAGACCCCTGCGAGGATTTTTTGTATTTAAGCGACGAAGCAACGTGTATGACATATGGAATAAGGACATTGCGAAGGATTAACAAGCCATACTCGATGTGTTTTCTTTCACTCTATTATAATTACTTTTATTACTATAATTATTAATTATTATTACTTGTAAAAAAAATGTCATCTCTCCTTGTCATTTTTCCAAAGAAATCTTATTTCTCTTTCTTATGTGATTTGTTAATTTTTTTAGTCTATGTAATATGACATTTTACTAACAAGTTTACTTTTCCTAATTTTCTTTTGTAAAATAATCGAGTGTTTGTACATAAAGTTTCCACGTGCCGTGGATTTATAAGGGAAAACAAAATAATAAAAAAAGCATTTCACTTCGGCAAAACTTTAAATTATAAAACTACAGTAATGTATCACAGAAAAAAGCGCTAACATTTCAACGCTATAAAAGACTTGTTAAAGTGTAATTGTATAGAACGTACAGAGCTACCGTACAAAAGAGATTCATATGAAACGTATCCTCGATTATGATTTAGAAAGTACGCAATGAATATCGCTTACGATGCTACCTTTTGTATAAATACTACCATTTCGTTTGAGCTGTACAGAGTTCTATGAAAAAGAAATTCGCAATTATCGGCGTATTACATTTGTGACGATCAAAAATTCCAAAGACATTCGAAATCAACCTTCGAATACTCGTTTCGTTAGGTTTAACTGATTGTGATACGATCAGAGCGTTTTATTTGTTTTAATTTTGTTTTGACTATTTTTTCGCACTCTCGATTATCTAAAGCATAAATCGAAAGAGGAAAAATGTAATGTTACTTTTTTTTTTTTTTTAAATAAAACTCAAATAAAAAATTATTATTTTATTCAATTGGAAAATAATTTCTCATTTGCGATTAATTCATTTTTACAATTAAAATATTTATATTTTTAAACGAAATGTGATTGATCTTGATGTTTGAATGGTGAACTGATACCAAATAATTCAAAATATATAGCTTACATTTGCAAAGATATATAGAGTCTATTAAAATTTTAAGCCATAATATAAATTCTACTATTTTCAAGATTCAAACCTTATAAACTTTTAAAAACAAATGTATGAGAGATATTATGCATATCACGTAGAAAATTACAATGATGAATCAGTTCACCATTTAAAGGAAATTAAAAACCCAGAAAATTTTTTCATAAATCTCAGCGCAGCTCACCTTACTGCTAAATACTGGTCTTCTAGTTGTACGGCTTAGTCACGTAAATGACGAGAATAACGAGATAATTAATGAGAATAGAACCTATCCACTCTAAATACTATAGCGATGAACTCTTTAAAAACGGCTTGTCCGCAAAAATCTACGTCTGGCTGTTGCAGGCTTTGTTAGAGGAATAATGTAAAATCAAAGTTTATTCCAGCGCTTTTTCGTCAGTAAATATAAACAAAATGAAAATCTCAATAATATAAAAATGAAAAGGCCGCTACTCTCTTTTGACAATAGATAAAGAATGTTAAACATTATAACTATTTGAATTTCGTCCGATAGAGTTTATATCTTTGTGTCGATACCTCAAAAAATTCTTATTCTTTTTATCACTATTGTGCAAAATATCAGTTTAGCTTTTTGCATACATTGTTTTCATGTGAGCACATGTTTTATTCTAATTTGTAAGATTCAATGTGTATTTTTGTCGAATTAAAGTGTACTGAGAACTATTATTATTTCTTCTTTCTTTTTTAATGAAGTTTAAATGCAATAGTTGAATGTAAAAATTTATGCAAACACCTAAATCAACAAAACAAATGAATTTTATTCTAGTAGCAAATGAAATATCAGTATTTAATTAAGATGTTGGAGGATTGTTCCGAAATTGTACTGTTCAATTGCAATATCTTATTGTTAAGTAGTAACTAGAAGACCTTTGAATAAAAATGCAATAATTATTTTGTAAAATGTTTTGTAAAATTTTATTTATTCTCTTGCACCTATAATATCCCGTCAGAAATTAAGACTATCCGACTGATCCAAATAAAGCTACTTTTCCACACCAAAAGATACTTTTTATCAACTCACATTATGATCTCATAGTCGATTACAGAAAATTATACACATCAATCAAGTTTTTTTACATTAAATCTAGAAAAATATGAAGTGCAATTTGCATGTATTATTAATCTCAAATAAAGAACACAATTATAAACGATGTTCGTAACTATTTTTTTATATATTTCCGTACTAATGTTTCTTTTATTTGCTGCACTATTAGTCTATAACGATAGCTAATGAATGTTGTTTCTAACAGAATTACTGTATTTATTATTGCAACTATTAATTATGCAGAAAGTATACTTAAAAAACAAGAATTTTTTAAAACGGCAAAAAAAAAATATCAACGATACGCGGGGTTCCCAAGCGGTCACCCATCCAAGTACTAACCGCGCCCAATGTTGCTTAACTTTGGTGATCGGACGAGAACCAGTGCTTTCAACATGGTATGATCGTTGACGTTTTGGTAAAAAGTAAAGTTTATAGTGAATTACTTTTTTACTTCAAAGTATTATCGAGAATTCATCAACCTGATCGCTGACTTCCTTTATTCAATTGGATAGAAAAAGATTCATGCTCCAAATACTTATTAATTAATGAAAGTATTAATGTTAAATAATTATTGCAAATTGTAATTTGTTAGTCCAGCAAAGAGATTTTTCATTATCTAAAGTATTTATTTATTTGCTAATTTTAAAAGAAACTTTAATATAGAGTAGCAAAAAATTATAAGTATATTTAAAAACATATTTTTAATAGGTCTATTAGATCTATTTAAACCATATTTTTAATAGATGTAATAGTTAATTCAATTAAACAAACAATTCATTTAGATAAAATAACCTTCGAAGATCGTTTGAGTATTACCGCGACGTCTCGTGACTAGGCATGCGCACTGCGCAGTCGCAGTAGACGCCAGTTCAGTTTCGGTGCAACCACTAGGTGGCTACGCGTAACTCGCAATAAAAAAACGTTCCTCAAGGAGTTAAATAAGCTCGAAAGACAGCGAACAGCATCGCTTCTCGGCCTATGGCTTAGATCAAAGTGTAGTATCTGTTCTTATTAGCTTGATATCTAATACACTCCCCATCGGGGAGTTAGATTATCGAACAGATTTTTTTAACTAGGCGGAATGTCTGGAGCTTGCTCCGATTCCGCCACGGGTCGATCTTGCATTGTACTACCGCAGGATTCGGCCCACATAAACAATTACAAAAATAATTATCTTCTTTTAAAAATTTCATAAGTTTTACAGATATCTTTATGCAGCTTGTTGTCTGGTTTTTTTAATGCCTTGCTTATTTGTAAAATACTGCAAGAATTTAAAAAACACATTGCAGTTGCTAGTTTGCGTTTCTGTGCGCGTGTACAGTACATTCGATTCAAGTGCGAGAATACTTTAGCCATAAATATAGTTATTTAAAAATTTTGCATTTGATGGTGGTGAAAATTGCTTCAAATTAAACGCAGGGTTTTTAATTAATTTTGTCATGTTCTAAGATATTTATTTGCGTAATAAATTAATTCGGCTCAATATATATCGAGAGAACTTTTTATTAACAATTTATTTACAATGATTCATTTGAAATTATTTTTAAATATCAACATTCATAAAAATTAGAAGTCAATTAAAATATTGACCGAAGAACTTATCTTAAGAAATAAAAATTTTTTTTTAAATACACGAAAATATAAAACTGCATATTTTTTAACTTATAAGGATTTTCATAAGCTGCCCAACGAACTCATCCAAGGTACACAAAAAATCTCCCTTTCCTGAAAATTTCAAGTCAATTAAAGCATTTTTACTCAAATAATCTTTAGACATAGAAAACAGATTTTTTTTATAATTAATATAATTTATAATGCTCGTCCGGTAATTCGAAAAACCCGCGTAAATCGATTGCGCGTTCGTAAAATAAATAAGCATATAACATCCGCTCGAAACGGTCCGCAACGTCACGACAGGTCATTAGAGAATACAGGGTCGATAAGCAAGACAAGATAGAAAATAATTCCGATCCTCCCCGTTTTGAATTTGTAACTTTGGGCTCGTTCAACTGCAACCAGAAGCTTCATTATTCAATCACGTACTATAAAGTACCCAAAAGAAAAATCAGAAAAATAAATTGAAAAGGATGCACCTTCCTGCAACGTGGCTAAAGTCTCTTACGATCGCTACATACGCAACTGTCATATGACCGTCACTAATCTCTGAATCTGACGAGACCCTAATTTATAGACTACAGCGGGAGGGGAGGAGAGATGCTTAGTGCGTGCGCGACCGAGACGAGCATTTCGGAGCGGTGCGCGGCTGTCAACGGCCACGGCCTACGTCTCTCAGGATTAAAAAAAAAAAAAACAGCGGAACGGAGCCTGAGCGTAATATGCCGCGACGGAGTCTGCGGTTTCTCGGAAGCGGAGGCTGCACCGCCGCTGCACGGCCATCGCCGTGAGACCTCGAGAGCCGTATGGCCGCATCGGTGCCGTCGGTGGCTACTTAACGCAGGTTCGTGCCTCGACTCTTTCCTCTACTGGGCTTTTCTCGCAACTAAAACGCACATCACGGGAGTCACGGCGTCGAGCGAACGCCGCGGAGTTCTGGAGTGACCTTTCTCGCGGGTGGCCGTGGCTGTGGCTGTTTTCTTCTTTTCTTATAAGCGACCTTCCTTTTTTTTATCACTCAGTGCACCCCGCTGACGGAGTCGTGTCCTCGTGTAGGTCGCTGCAATTGTGCTCGTTATTTGGAATGAGATTTCTGAATGAGGCAGGAGGGTTCGGTGAAATGTTGGTTTCTTTTTGTCAAATTTAGAGAGCTTGACTGTGTGAAATAATGGGCATTGTCTACGGGTTTTAAGTACTTTGCACCTCGTAAGGAAATTTTGTTTTTTGTTGCAACGGGCATTTCATCGAGTCAATGAGTGTCGTAGAATAATATCAGTTTACTCAACGATAGTTTAAACGGTTGAAATAATCTTAGATTTTTCACCAGAGATCTTTTTAATCTCTAATCTCCGTTTTTATGTGTATACTGGATCAACTGCTTTTGCAAGTCAAAGTTCAAAAATAATTGTTGCTTTGATCATTATTCATTGCAGTGCAGCATTGTATGTATATCTAATAAATAGGTGTACAACAAAACGATATGATGCAAATTTAGTTACTTAAAAATTTGTGGTTGAATGGCACTTGCTGATCTGTTTCATAAGTATTTATTCCTGAGTTTGTTTTTGAGACGTTAAGTTATTGTTACTGTACCTAGTACTATTTCAAAAAATTGTCTTGAATTGTAGAGTTAGTTTCATGTTCCAATTATTGATTATAGTTAGTACCAAGAGTGTAAAAGAAATATGCAAATATAAATTAATTCTACATTTTAGAATATTTATAATTATTTATTATTATTTATGATACACTTTAGAAAAATTTAGATACTCTAATATTGTTTTGTGAAAATTAATGTTAAATGAATTTTCTTTTTATATTTAATTTTTTACTTTTTAGTTTTTAATACATTTTGTTTTTATTTATGGTAATTTACTTTTTATTTTCCTTTGAATAATATTAATTTTTGTTTTAGGTATCACAGAAATGAAGTATTTGCAGACTGCTGTGAAAGATATACTTATTGGTGTATGAAGATCAATACTTAGAAAATCTTCATGACTTGCTGCTGCAGAAGTTTTAAGAAAATCATATGAGCCAGTTTATTGTAAATGGTAAAGTTTTCAAATTTTCTACTAATTTATATTGATTTTAAGATACATTTAAGATCATTAAATTGTAAAACCATAAGCAAGGTTAAGAATGATTATTAAAGTAGATATATTATTTTCAGCTAAAAGCAAAATTAAAACATGTTTCAAGATAGAATAACTATAAAGGCTATAAGAGCAATTGCAGATCAGCTGAATTCTTGGAGGCGTGGGTGCATCTTGTTAAGTTGATATCTTAGATACCACCTTAGATATCTATTGTTGACTTTTCATATTTAGCAAAGCCGTACTTCATCGGCTTATTAATTTTAATTGGAGGTTCACCTCCGTTCATAAAAACTTATCATCTGACCCTGGTAAAAAATAAAAATTTTACATGAGGCTGAAGCGACGCTACACGGAGAGACGAGTTCTCACTTGAGAAGGAACAAAGTTGCTACTAAGTTAACTCAGATGAACAATGAACCATTCCGGAAGCGGTAAACGTCAGGCGAAGGTTTTGGAAGAAAACTACTGGGACTGCAGTGTCTGTACATACCGTAATACAGCTGAAGCATTCAAGTGCCTAATGTGTGACATCCGCAAAGGTACCTCCACGCGGAAACCGCGTATCAACCCGCAATTGGTGGCGCAGCAGGTATATATACAACGCAAATTATTTACGTGTTACCAGTAATTTAGTCTCGCTAATAGATCTTCTAATTAAAAGGAATTTTGTAAGTTCTACAAAGAACAGCATAAAATAGGTGGTTAAAAAGAATAATACTAATAATCGTTTTAACCTGCGTAAACAATGTTTTATTTCAGAGTTTTGTATGCTGATTTTTGTAGACCCATTCAATTGCACGAAAAAGATTTTTTTTAAAAAAGAAAAGTACAGTAAAGATTTGAGTAGCATTTTGTCGTATTTTTCTAAACGATCAATTGTCAAGTAGTCGTAGAAAAAAAGAAAGTATAATGAGAAAAAAACAAAAAAAGCGCCTTGGAAGCGAAAAGGTCAGGTCGGTCAATGAAAATCAGCGTAACGGTCGACAGGTGGCCCAGCAGTACGTGCCGCTGCTGAAGCCTAAGAAGGAAGGCGGCAGCGGCTCGTCGACCACCAGCGCCGGCAGCCTCGGCAAGGATGGCCGCAACAAGCCGAGACGCAAATCGAGGCATCCTCCCCGACTGAAGAACATCGACCGGAGCACCGCCCAAAGTAACGAGGTGACGGTCAACAATGTCACGGTCGTCATCACCGAGTACAAGCCCAAGGTGAAGAAGGCCAACAGCGACCAGTCCGGTTTGTCCAGCAGCGCCTCCTCAGAGAATGGCAGCCAGCACGACTCCAATCAGGACTCCAGGAGCCTGGACATTGGCACCGACGCCTGAGAATGAGTGCCGGTATACACAGTGCCTCCTTCTATTGGACAATGTAAGGAAGGTGATGGTGATTGCCTTTTTCTTGGACGTTCGTTAGAGTAACAGGTGTTGCAGTGGGTGCTTTGACAGTTTTTATGTTAACCGAACTGAGTTTACTGTAACAGTTTGTTCAGTATTTCAGACTACTGGACTGTCATTTAATTTTATCTTACAAACTGTTGAATGGTGGTGTATATGTAATAAATACAATCATGCTTTGGAGAAGATTTATAAAAGATGACTGATTCCATAAAAATTGTCAAAGTACACTAAAGAATGCTAATAAACAAGAAATTGGCATGATTTAAATGAATTAAATAAAACACAAGCAATCGCCAACTGTGTCAAACCATCAGTAGATGGATGAATTGACTTGTTTATGGAAATATTTTAAACTAAGATATAGTATAATGTATTATCATCTAATGTCCATTCATCGTGAGGTCCTCATAGACGACATACTTTGTTTTGTCTATGTGTTACAGACAACAGAGAATTCGTATTAAAGAAAAAGTTTAGACGTCTTATGCTACTAATGGCTACAAATTTGTACCTTGTGCAGTTATGTAAAAGGAAGAAAACTAATCAAATGGTTCAAGTGCCTTTGCTATTGTTTGCAACAGTCAGGAAAGACCCTGTGACAACCTGTTTTATACTCAGGCACTTACTTTTTCATAATGATAATCGCATCTTTTTGGATAACTTTTCTTTTAGATTTTACAATTTTGTGTTTTCTTGAGCTGGATCTATAGCCCTTTTTTAAATGTGAAAAACGTAATTGTTAAAACAACGACATTTACTATGTAAGACTTTGTACTTTAGACATTGTAGAGTAATGAAAATCATCTTATCACAAGAAAGTTCATATCTAAATTTAATAAAATACAAAAGATGTAAATAACAATTTTTGCAAAACAGCAATTCATTTTGTTTTTAAATTTGTGTTTTATATCCAATCATTTGGAAGTATAACTTTTTTAAAAGCTTATATACTCCATTGATATATAGAAGCAAATTTGATAATAATATAAAAATAATAAGAATAAGTAACTCCAGCTCTTTATGAACATAATACATTAATAAACTTAAATACCTGACATTGTTAAGTGGATAGGAATCAGATTTCTAAAAAATTTTCTTAAATCTTATAATAAAACAATTAGCATAAGCCTGACATTTTAGTACAGTTTTATACATCGAAAATACGACTCTAAACAAATTCGAATACAAATTTACACAATACAAAATAGAAAAACAATATTCATAATTGAAATTAAATGTAACATCAAGTAGAAGTATTTTTTACATAAGAACCATTATTAGCATAATTTGTCTGCAACATTTATCGCCACTTAATTCATTACACCACTGCCAGTGTGCAAGTTATAACGATTATTCATTAGAACATAATTGTATCAAACTTAAATGTGTTATATTCGCATTGCTATTGCGGAATCCGACGTGCGCACCTTATACAAATGATTACTTGAAAATAAATTCTTTTTATTTATTCTAAAATTATATACATTTACCAATACCGATTGAAACTGCTATAACTGATTTCGATGTTACGGATTAATGACATTTAAATATGTCTATACCTTTGATTTATTAGTAATTGACATAAAAAATTTACTCAATTAATTTAATATGAAGAATGTCTAAATATCCTCATATTATATAAACATTTAAATTTATAAATAACTAAAAATTCTACACAATTATAAAAGAAATTTAAAGTTGATAAATTTATAGGATGAATTGTAAAAATATTTATAATATAAAAAGATTTTATTTCTAATTAATGAAAGGTGCCTCTGTCTGACTCAAGAATTATATTCGATAAAAATCACTTTATTCAACTTTGTTTCGGACGAGACGCCGTGGTAGTGCAAATGAAAAAGCTAGGTAAAGGGAAAAATTAGTTTCAATGAGTGTGAGTACGAGAATTAAACTTGTACGAGTGATATAAATAAAAATAAATAATGAACTGTCATTCGCGTGTAACGGGATGCGGTGATTGAAATAAGACTTTGTGAAATGTAAATCGTCGTTTTTACAGCTTGTCGATTGATCGTACTTTCTATGAAGATAATTCATATTTTTGATAATTGAAGTCGAAAAAACCTCGCACAATTATTTCGATTTTTCTTTTATTTAACAATTTAAATTAAGTTAGAAACTTTCGTTTAAGTATGTATATTTAGAAAATGTAACTATTTTTTATTATTTATTATCATAACGTTTTATAATCATAAAATAAACGAGACCAGTCGACAAGATTAGATTGTATGAATTCATAAAAAAAATTATAGAAAATTTAAAAAAAAAAACTAAAAGCAAGTTTTCTGATGTAGCAAATTGTAAAAGGTGGTTTTTGTGAAAGTTGAGAAGAAAAATTATGCTGATGTAAAGTGCACTGCCTTTTTAATTTCTAGTTTTATTTTGTCTATTATAATAAGTGAGTTAACTTTTTTAAAAGTTTTCAGTGCATGGAATAATTTTTTTTTTAGCATATAAAGAGCTTGATTTTCAAGCATGAAACGACATTTTAAACTTAATATTTATTTTTAACGAAACAATAATAATGTAACTTATAGTGTATCAAAATGTTATTTATCTATGTATCAGAGCTCTTTAAACCTTGTATGTTCTTTGCTTCCTTTTTCCTTTAAATGAGCTCTTCCACTTATACGAATGTAAATAAATGATGTTACTATGTGTTCATAGGTAATATTTACGGAGCATTTTTTGCTTTTTGAACTGAAAAAATATAAATTTCTTCTTCCAAGATCAATTTGGGTTTTACTTCTTTATGACGATTATAAACAATGTTTATTTTAATTTGGTTTATTGTAAAAAAAAATATATATATAGGAAAATATTTGCATAAAAAAGTATGTATTTTCATAACAAACTATATTTACATGAAAGATATGATGTATTTATTTGAAATTTCTATGTCTTGGCTTTTTTTTCTTTTTAATAGTTTTATTAACTTTCTTAGATTCTAAAGCAATTGATCCTAAATTTTCAGTTACATCCATCATCTCTTCACCAACAGTATTTTCTTTTGCTTTTGGTAAACTGTGTACAGGTGAAAGATTTATTAATTTACGATTTTTAAACCGTTCTGAAACTATAAAAAAAAATGTATTGTTATAAATAAAATCTAAATGCAAAAGAAATGCAGCTTTATATTGATCTTACCTTCAGATATACTGGAAAAATCGAATACATTTAAATTGTTTGCTTTATTATCACCACCAGCAACAAATACAAATGGACTATCACAGCTAGATTCAAGACATATGATGTGTCCTAAATTTGTTTGTTTTTCAAACACTAATTGTGGTTCAAGATGATTTTGAACGTCCCAAACTTTTACAGTTCCATCTTTATTAGAACTAAATAATAGTCCTGGACATGAAGTGCTCATTGATAAACCTAAAAGAAAACAATTTAAAAAATATATTTATATGCAAGTGAAAATTTTTATTTTTCATATATTTTTATATATACCAGCTATTTCTTCTTGCTGAATATTTTTCTGCCATAATGGTTTCTCATGTCGAATATCAATACACTCAATATATCCATTATCTGTACTTATCTGAAATAAAATATACAGAAATTTAATAAACATTATAAGATTATGATGATTATTAATAGAAATAAAGTCACGTTTTATTGTTTTACTTACAAAACACGTATTTTGGTCAAAGTAATTCCAAACAACTTTTTCAACTTCACCAGAAGCTTGCCAAGTTTTTGCCACTTCAGATTTGCAATCAAAAAGACGTACTTTTCTAAAAATAAATAAATAAATTTAATATTTTTATATTAAAAATTAATATTTTTTAGAGTTTAGAGTACTATTAAAAAATTACTTGTCCATGCTGCCTGTTAGTAGCATATGTGCTTCAGTGTTATGCCATTTAATAGACTGAACTATTCCTTCAAAGGAAGATAATTTAGTGCTTGGAGTACCAGTTTCCAAATCCCATAATATGGTAGTTTTATCTGCAGAACCACTTGCTAATACATGACTGTAGCAATACAAAAATTAGTTTATTTATTTTAATAAAATTAATTTTCTTCAACTATTCAAACAAAAAAAAATTACTTATGAGCAGTATTCCATGCTAAATCTAGAACTGCATCTTTGTGACCAATTCGTTTTATGTGTTTCTTTTTATTTGGTTTCTTGCCTAACTTAAAAACTGGATCAACACCTCCAACTACATCTAAATCCCAAACCTCAATAATTGGTGTGTCATTACCGATTGCACATAAGTTACCTTTTAAAGAAATGTTACATTAAATTTAAAAAGAATATTATTAATGCACAATGAAATTTAACACTTACCAGGTTTTTCTTCAGCTGGATCAAAGTTGAGCCATTCAAAACAAAGTGGTATGTATGGTAAATAATCATGATGATGACAGTAGAATGAACCTTCTTCTTCATTATAAACTAAAAAATAAAAATTAGTTTTATTACAAATGCAGTATTATTAGAGTTTATCAAAAATTTCAATAAATTGTACTATAAATTTCAAGAATGCTGGCTTCATCCATGATGTGTCCAACTAAAACAAGATTATCGCTTGGTTTTATAATGTCATCTTCTTTTTCTGAATCTTCATCTTCACTGTCTCTTACTGTTATAAGTGGATCCTTTTCATCGTCAATTACAGCTATACCATCAATATTGCAGTATATGTTTTCAGCTGTTTTAAAAGTAAAAAAAAAAAAATGATTTACCAATTGTAAAATAAATAAAAATTATACATAAAGACATAATTCACTTGAAAAACTTACATTCATTATCATATTTATCAAATTCAAATTCATCAGTAGCCTGTACTGACCCATCTTTTATATCTTCATCATTTCCAAGTTCATTATTTAAGGGTTCATTGGCATCTGCTTCATCATCAGAATCAGCATCGCTGTTAGCTTCATTTTTTATTTTACTAAAAAAAAAATAAACAGAAACTTAAACATACTGAATGTTTTATTTTTGTTGTATATTTAAATATCTAAAATAACATACTCCAATTCCGAGTGTGTATCTTTAATAATACTTTGTAATTCTTGAGGAGTTAGTTCAATCTAGAATTAAAAAAAAAAATTAATAGAAGTTATAACGATTATTTTAACAATTAATTTTGAAAAAAATTCTAACCTTGTCTGGCACAGAAGCAGCAATTCCTCTTTTTACCCACGATAGACAAGATATATAGTTTCTTTGTTCAGGTTCGGTCAGTTCTTCAGTCATGTTAATATTCTTCAATATTCTACTACAAGTACTTGTGCTAAAAACTATTTCTCCAAGCTCTCCTAAATTTTAACTTGCCTTCTGTTTATCATCTACGATCCACGTGCTATGCTATAATGCTACAGACCGAATGGCCGCGGATCGGCAGATGCTTATAAGTAGAATGTATCATTTACATCACATATATATATAGGTATACGTGCTCGTGCGCGAGACAACGGGTCAAGTTGACGGCGGCAGAAAATAAGTTTTTGTTATTACGTAAATGAAATAAGTGTATAAATATAATTAAATTTATATTCAATACTAGTAAAATCCAATGCGCTTCGCGTGACCACTTTTTTTGCGTCGTATTTTTGAGGTTAGATTTTTAAATTTAGCCCCATTTAACCGGATACCGTAGATAGGTATGCCGTGAGCCAATCAAATCGCGTTTTAAAATACTTCACTGTTATCCCTCGAACGAGTTATTTAGACGTAATTTGACCGTCCCTTACTGACGTAATCGCGAAATTCCCTTTCCCATCGTTCTGGATCAAAATCTAAGTTTAGGAACACCCAAAATATCGGAGTTTGCAACGCAATTGTAGTCTGAGCCTAAATTCCGTGCCGCCATCTTGGATGTGCACGCTGGATCATAACATCACAACATCCTGCCATCCTTTTTTTTAAGAGAGGATTATTAAACTTATAATCACATTTAATTTTGTTGGGTACAGAAAATCTTTTATTATTTCATTAATATTTTTTGAACTGTTTAAGTTAAATTGACCATATACTCACAAATAGATTAGATTAAGTAATAACTTTTGTTATAGAATATTTTATATTAAACATAAATTTTATGTTACAGATTTTTTTATTCCTCAGCTTGTAAAATATGCATCGTCCTTATTCTGATTCTGAAATCTACTCTACCAAAGCTGTAACTTGGGATATAAGAAGTGATTCAACATCATGGTTTTATAACTCACCAGCTTTTGAATTAAATAATGAAGAATGCAGTCTTACAATAAATATTTCTTCATCTAATGGTTGTAACCGCAGTGTAAGTGGAGTATCCCTCAAGTTCACTAAATGTTATCCTAAATGTTATCATCAAAAATTTATTGTTGTACTGCGCTTTAGCATTTATCCTACAGAATACATCTTTCATTTATTAACAGATGTAAATAGTGAAATATTTCGTGATGCTAATACACGAATAGTTCCTGAAAGTTCATTAACACACATTCCTTGTAGCGTCACAGCAATTATCTTTAGCCAAAAATTGAAGGAATCTCCAACTTTTATTAATAACATGAAATATATGTTGAAGTCTCAGATTCATTCAGATTTCAAAATAAACGCTGGTGATAAGATATTCAAAGTACACAAAGCTATCATTACTACCAGATGCGAAGTATTAAAAAAAATGGTAGAGAATAATATGATAGAAAAGAACTCTGGTCAGATAGAATTGCAGGCTGATCCTGTTGTAGTTCAAATATTATTAGATTATCTTTATACAAACCAATATAAAGTAGCCCTAGTTCCAATAGAGCTCTTTAAATTAGCTCATTTTTTAAACTTAGATGAACTACAAATGGGTTGCAAAGATTATTTGTTGATGAATATTGATTTTAAAAATATAATCGCTATTTTAGAATTAACTAGTTTTACGGATTTTGGTTTAGAAAAGCTACACAATGCAGCTATACGATTTGTTAATAAAAATGAAGATTCTTTGATAACAGATTTAGAGTTTCAAGAATATTTATGTAAAAATATAAAGTTGGAAACAATAACTTATATTTTAAGACTGTCGTACAAACATAATCTTGATAATTGTTTAAACAAAGCAATGGAATTTGTAAGAACACATTATGACAAAGTTTTAAATCTCACTGAAATTGAAAATTATTTAAAAAGTCAACCAACATTGTGCTTAAACATTTTAAGATACTGCTTAGATTATTGCAATGTAATCTCTGACGAAAAAGAGTGATTCAATGTAATATAAAATTCCATATCTTACTAAGTTATAATGATAATATACAAATAATATTGTTATAATTCAATAAAAAAAAATATTGTGATAATATTTTGTTAAACAAATAAAATAATTTTGTATTATCATCTGAATTTCGTATTACTTATTTCTTTATAAATACAAATATAAAATGAAAAATATATATTACTTATATATAAGGTTCACTCAAGTCACCAACAAATTTTCCACACATTAATACAAAAGTTTGGCAGAGTTTTTTGACAAAGCTACAAAGAAAGATTTTTGTAGTATTTATATACATACACGTCAGAGTGAACAAGTTAAAATTATAAATATGTTGAAACTTTATTGATAAAAAAACAATTTATTTTTAATTTATAAACATTTTTAATATTTTTAATAGATATTTTTATTTTTTCACATGTAATAGGGCAACCTGTAAATAAATAAATAAATAAGTAAATAAATAAATAAATAAATATTTGTTTTTATTAATAATTTAAAAACTAAAAATTTAATTTGTGTAATCTTCATTTATTAAATATAAAAAATGAGATTGTTCAGAAAGAATGATATGTATATTTTAGTATAAAGTTTATTATCTCACAAAATTTCTTTTTATGGAAATCTACATTTTTGTACGATATCAGATGATACGTCATACCATAATTGTACACTTATATGTAGATTATAAAATAAATTACTTACAAATAAAGGTTTATCATACCTATAATTCTTCAGACTTGAAAAACAAAAACACTATTCTCTTATAATTTTGATATCACATTTTTTTAATAATAAAGTAATAAAAACAAATTACTTTTTTCATTGTTTGGTACGAACTATGATAATTATCAGTGAAAATTTTAAATAATTTAATTCAATAATTCGATTGTTAGTAATTAATAATGCACAATTTTGCTGTATTAAAAAATAAACTAAATTTTTACAATCAATATGATTGCTATTAAATAAATATATTGTAGTTAGACTACTGAAATTTATATTTTCAATCTATGTCTCAATCGCATGAATAAAAATTAATTTCAAAACATAAAAAAAAAATATGGCAAACCCTAACTTTTCAATCTTTTTGGCATACTGTATCAGTCTCTAATTCTTCATTTTTTTGCTCCTTTTTTTCTTGCTTTTCACTTTTGTCATAGTTCAGTGAAAGACTAGAAAAATTTGAACACAAACTTAAAGAAGTGACATCATTTATATTTTGTCGAGTCACTTTTGCGATACCTCTTCGTATATACTCATCAAGTAATTTTTCTTCTTCAGCTGTCAAATCTGAATTCTCATCAAATGGTTCCATAGAACAATTACTTTTACACGCACTTTCACACGATTTGTCTGGGTCATTTTCACTGGAATCATATGCATTACTGACTTGTAAATTAAATGATGATACATCATTTATATGCTGTCGAGTTACTTTAGCGATTCCTTTACGAATGTATTCATCTAAGATTTGTTCTTCATCTACAGAAAAATAAGTATTTTCTTCATATGTATTAACACTATTTACTGTTTTTTTTTCATCCACATCAACTCTAACTATCTGATCGTTTGTGGATGTTTTAAACGTCTTTATCACACCAGCTTTTGTTTCTCCATGTTCATGTTCATCATCTTCGTCATCTATTGTCAAAGAACTTAAGCTACTTGCTGCTACAGATTGAAATTTCACTGGTGTAGATTCTTCTTTAAAAACTGACAAATCATCTTCAAAAATACTACGTTTTGGTACTTCTTGCTGTAAAGAAAAAGATTCAGAAGATTGAATCCTTTCCCTGGATTGTTGAATTTTTTTTCTTCCTAATTTTCTGTCTCTTTGCTGAATACTACCAGAAGGAATCAATTGTGCTGGAGAATCAGGAAGTTCACTTGGAGAAACAGCTTCACTGGTCCGTCGACTGAAGTCACTTATTATAGAACTGCGATCATCATGAAGTGATTGTTCATAACCACTTAAAGAACCTAAAGAACTACATCTGGAAAACATTAGTGGAGTTTGTTGTGAATAGCGGTCTCCACCAAATGTAACAATTTTTCCATCTTTGTCTTTTTCGCAGAGTTCTATGGGTGATTGTGAGGGAGTAACATTGATAATTCTTTCTGATCTCTCTTCGATGCATTTTTCATCAAACTCATCTAAGTCTTCAGGTAAATATAATTCCAAATCAGTGTTTTCACACTCTTTATCTTTATTTTCGAATTCCATGAAGCTTTTGAATTGACTTACTTGCTTTGTTTTTTTTAGTGTTACTTGATTATCATGAATATAATCTTTCACATTTACATGGATTAAATTATTTACTCTTAAATCATCAAGCTTAACTAGATCTGAAGTAGATGTAGACGTTGAGATATGCACAGGAGTTTCAAATGGAGTACCTTCCGTGTTGTAGGTAATAACAGTATTTTCTTGTTCACTATCTCCAATTAAATTTTCAAAATGATCTACTTCCTCTAGAACCGAGTTTTCTTCTGCATACCGTAAACTGTAGTTGGTAGGCTGATCAAAATCTGCTTCTGAATAGTTACTGTAGGTATATAAATTAGAAGAGACTTTGACTGATGTTGATGTCTTCTTGGAAGCATGCCTTGCTACTCTTGTCGACATCAGCTTCTTTCAACAATATCTTATCAGTATTTGACTATCCTATAAAGTATCTATAAAAATAACAATATATAGATCCACAATTGATTTATTCATAATTGATTATAAAATATTATAATACCTTTACAGATAGTAAAAACTTTTTCAATTTTTGTCTTTCACTCATAAAACTTTTCAAATTTTTGTTTTTGGTGAAATGACTCATTTTTTGGTAACTAATACCTCTCATGATCTTCTTTATTTATTTATTTATTTATGTGACTAGAACGACTTTGACTAGAATGCATTACAAACAAAAGTTTTTGAAGAATTGCTGCTGTTTTTCTTTTCATTTTGAGATTGTTTGCCCTGAAAAGAAAAATAAACATTACAGAATGAACAGCAGTTAGAATCAAATACTACATTAAATGACAATTTAAGAGCAAACTCTATAGTTCTAACTTAAACGTGAAGAAACATATACTTAAAACAATAAAGTCCAAAAGAAAAAAAACTAGTTTAATTTTAACACAACAAAACCGTAAGGCATCTTCACCGCAGAATTTGTGGTGCATGCAAAATAAAACTGGCATCTATATTTCTATATTCTATATTTATTAAATGAACGCATATAAAATAATAAGAAAACAGCTGAAGAAAAACGACAAGTCGTAAACAATCAAAGCGTGAAGATCAAGCCGCAGGCAGGTTAGCACCACTGCTCCTAAAAGGCCAGACGACAGCTTCTCAAAATAAGGGCTTGCAAAAATTACTCACATCAACATCGCTTGGCAATTCGTACCGACGCCGCTGAGCAGCCATCCTCCTTTGCCTGCCAGCAATTATTATTTTTCCTCGCAAAATAAACGGGCAGCGTGAACCGGGCGGTCGTTCGACGTCATTTTTTTTCTTCCATATATTGCGGGATCCCGGCGGGAGGTTATAATCATAATAATAATTATGTTATCAGCGGCGCGCGAAGCCGCCGACTGATGGCGCGAAGGATGCGAGTCACGTGATCAAAACAATATATATGCGGCGTCGTCCGAGCAGTTTTGAATTTTTCGGGCGTTGCATCGAATGCCGAGTCCAGTTTTTAATTTTTGTCATCGAGGTTGCATTTTGGAGGTGTACGTTTTACTTATACCTCGTGGTAGTACTCCAATTCGTGAGTAGTTTGATTTTTATTTCTCAAGAGCGATGAAGAGCGAATTTTGAGAGTGGATGAAGGTCAAAGCGAAGCCGAGAAGGTGACGGGATATTGGGAGTCCACATTGACGGTTGACGCACCGCCAACACGTTGAGTGCCTTGATTTATAGTAGGCAGTTTTACATCTTGCTGGTGTTCTGAATTGCCTGGGGTATGTGCTTTTTTTTAATTTACTTGTTACAATTTGCAAGTTTCTGGTAATATTAGGTTTTTTCAAGGATACTGTCTGTCAAGATTTAATTTCTTCCAGTCTGGTAGTAGGGTAGAATTTTTAATTGATTTTTCTAAGAAAATGAAATATTTTTTGTGTTCTTAGATACTTTGCTTTATTCTGTGTACCTTAACGTAACATTTTATTGTGTGAAATGAATCATGTTCATTTATAAATATAATGTTTTTTACAGAAACATGGCAGACTTTAACCAGGAATATAAAAAATGGATTGGCTGGATTCAATCACTGGAATTGGAAAAAGTTCAAAATAATATAAAGGTAAAAGAAAATATTCAATTAATTTGAGAAAACAAATTATGAGTGTGTGTTTTTTTTCAGATTCTTGAAAATTTGAAGATAGATACAAATATTAACAAGTATCTGTTTAAGCTTCTTTTGTATTTATCGCATTGTGCTGATCGATGCTCTAAAGAAAAGCTATCTAAAGAGGACCAGATATTTGTTATAACTGATAGCATCTGCAAACAGTTGAAATATTCAGCTGATAAAATTAAATTATTCAGTGCACTTTATTATATAGTTAATTATCTTTTAAGCAAACAAAAGTATCAGGAAGCAAAAGTAATAAGCAAACATTTATTGTCTGGCAATACAATAGATCCTCAAAGTAATTATGAATCTTCACAGTATTATCAACTAGCATCACTGTGGCACATGGAAAATTTTAAGAAATTAGATTTACTACTAAATAATTCTAATGCAGAAAAAAGAATTAATTCAGAACTTGTTAGTATGATATTATTTCATTTGCTAATTTTGCAGCACTGTGATGAAACTTTATGTTACGTTTTTAAAACTTCAGAAATGTACGTGAAGAAATTAACAAGTTTTCCATCTAGTTATGCTTTTGAATTTTTATTACAACTGTTTAAATATTTAGCAAATTATTTGAAAAATTTACAATTTCTTTCAATTGATCAAGCTTATAATAGACTGATTCCTATAATAAGCTTCGCATTTTTTAAGAGAAGTGATCTTTTAAATAATTCCAGCATTTTAAGTTATTTTCGACAATGTGATTCTTATTTTTTTGATATTTTTGTAAGTGCATCTGAGTGTCGAGATTGTTACAAACTCTTCAGAGAATTTAGTATTAATCTGTTTGAAACAAATTTTATGTCAAGAGAAATTGGTAAATCAAGATTTAAAAAATGTCTTGACTTTTTAGAAAAATTAAAACATTCAGACAGAAAAAATAATACAGATGAAAATATAATTGCAGAAACAATACTTGCGATTGCTTATAGCTATGATACATTATTTCTTAATTGGGAAAAATTAGTTGCAAGAAAATTATCTGATACAAATCTTACTTACAGTGATATAAAAAGTATGAGCAAATACATAAAATATTCCCATAGTATTATGAAAAATCGCTCGCTGCCTAAAAGTTATGAATGTAAAAAGTGTCCTGAGCCAGCCAAGTGTTCGCTAAAGAAAGATATTTACTGTGCTTGTGAGGCAACTTCAAAATTTATCAAAGTTTTATCAAAATTTCCTTTGGAGGCTATTGATGCTGAAGTATTTTCTATTGCTAATGAATTGATAAAAAAATTAATTAGCTGTTATTATGAAGTTGACAAATTGGGTTGTAAGTATTCAGCTCTAATTTGGGAAATTACTGGAAGACTGATTTTCAATTTTGGAATAATAACTGAATCTAAATATCCGGGAGAACTGGAGAAACTTTATGAAGTATTTTGTAAGGAAATAGTGAGAATCGATGGATGGAAAAGCCAAACTAGCAATTTTGGACTGGAAAATCCTCTAGCTGCAGCTCTGCATCGTTTATGTATCTCAAATTTCAATAGAGGTAAGCTTTTTCATTTAAAATTTTAATCTATAATATTTAGAATAAAATTATAATGAAATTTTTATTTTAGAAAAATACAGAGAAGCAATGAGTTTCACTGCATACAATGCACTTCTCAGTACTAATGAAAGTAGAAAGAAAAAAGCTTATGATATGTGGGTAAATATTAAGCTAAAACTTTCAGATTCCCGAGACATTCAAGAGATTACTTTATTAAAATGTTTAAAAACAGATACTAAAGTAATAAAAAAATTTGGTATTCATGTAGATATTAACGATTATAATTTGAGGGATGTATGTTTAACAGAATTGAAATTTTTAAGCCAAGGAAAAGGCAATCTTATTAGTTCTATGAAACAAACATTAGCTGAATTAGGTAAGTTAATTATTTTCAAATGTTATATTTAAAAAAAATTCTTTTTTCTTCAAAATACATGTAATTTTAAGTTTTTTTTTTTCATTTTTTTTAGAAACCATGGATAGTACTTTACATTTTGCACAGGGTGTTTTTCTTCTAAGTTGCCATGTTTTGCAATTACAGGATCGAGAAAGTATTTCATATTATATAGAAAAAGCAGTTAGCATGTTAAAGAGCCATAAATCAAAAACTGTAAACAGTCAGTGGATGGTAGCAAATCTGCACTTCTATGAAATTGTTGAAAAATTACATTTAAAAAGTCAAGCTATTGCTAATCAAATGGATGACGTTAAATTTACAATAAAAGCTTTTAAACTGTTAAATAATAAACAGAATGATAATGACATAGAAGTAGTAGACAATATTGTACCTTGTGGAGGAATTAATATTACAGAAGATAAGAAATGTGCCAAAGAACTCTTGGATGTATTGGTATTATGGGATAATTGTGTACAAAAAAATGCGGTATGTGATAATTTGTAAAACATACTATTTTTTTTTAACTTTTTCTCTATTTAATTTAATTTGCATAATTGTAGAAGGTATTTAAAGACTGGGAACTACAATTAACATTAGAAACTATTGTTGTATGTGGTGAGTACTGCCGCCTATTTAAATTCAAGAGTATTGAAGAAAAAGTCTGGAAACTAGCTTATAAGTTAGCTACAACTTTGCAGGATTTTGCAACATGTGTATATGGTAATTGAGATATTTTGTAAAAAATTTTTTATTTAAGAAATTTGTAAATTACACATTCCAAATGAAAACTTTTTTTATTTAGTAACTAGTCGAAGTATATCCTTAAGATGCATTAACGATTCGTGGATCAGTGAATCAGAAAAATATGTAGAAAGAATTAAGAATTCTTCTAATCATACGGAGCTTGATATTGTTTCTATATTTTGGTTAAGTTTAGCAGACTTTTATTTTGATTGTAGAAAGGTAATAATAATATTGTTGAAGTATGTATGTTTTAAAATTATTGAATATTATAATTTTAAATTAATTATTTTTTTAGGTTCATCAAGCTAAAGTACTAATAGAAAATGTAAAATCGTTACAAAATTACAATATGCTTACAAACGGAAAAGTTTATATATATTCTTCTGACATACAATTTCGTAATTACTTTGCACTGAATGAAAATACTAGTCATGAGCAGTACTGTCAATATTTAATAGATATTCACTATTTATTAATAAGTTTATACGACTTATTGCAGCAAAGAAGTAAGTATGATAGTATATTAATTAGTGTTACTTTAATTCAAATTTAAATAAAGTGACAAAGAAAAATGTATATACAAAATATTTTCAAAACCATTATAGAATTTTGGAAATTTGGGAATGTAAAATATCAAATTTTCTCTTGTGAACAAATATTTGAATCTATGACCAACATCTTTGAGCCAATGAACAGTCTTCTGTCCTACCGTGAAGTGTCTATGCATTTATATTATGGAATGAAGATCGCGCAATCGATGGGAATGACCATAAGAATAGGCCAATTCTTGAAGTACACATGTTACATCGACTTGATGCGAATGCAGCTAAATAGCTGTGAGGCTACCATTCAAAATCTTGAACACATCTTATGTTTGGAGAATTTTTTAAAGTCAATGAAAACCGCACAAAAATATACAGAAGAACCAAATTTAAAAGTAAGTCCATCATAATCTTATATATTTACCTTAGAATGCCAATTTTTTACTTTAATCTACACTAATTGTTTATATAATATTTTTTATACATAAAATAAGTTTTCTCTTATAAATCTAAATTTGATTTCAGCCAAGCACAAAGACAAGGGATCAACTGCGGAACGCTTCTGCGATGGTTTCCGCTCCAAGCGCAGTAGGTCCCGGCTCGCCAGAATTGAAGAAGAAGATTTACACCCCGCCGAGCTTCCTCGAACACTCGTGCTACTGCGAGTGTTTCATTTGCACGAACCTGTCGTACCAGTCACTGATTTTTTCATGTATGCACTTACGGGCGCAGCTCTACAGTCTCTTAAATTACACGAACGAGGCAGAACAGTATTTTGTCGGCGCCTGCGATGTCAAGTCTAGACTGGAGGAGAAAGACTCGGACAAATGCAGACAATACAAGAGTTACAAGTGGAAATTCCAGCAGAGCTATGTCGTCGATGTTATTCTCTACATGTTAGACTTTAGCTCGTTTATATCGAGATTCTACCCAGAGGAAAGGGAGGATGCACTCAACCTCATCGATGAAACGCGGAAAATCGCTGAAAAAAATGATATGGAGAGGCACTGTGTTACTGCCCTTATCGCGGAGCTGTACTTTCAACATCATTTTTACCAATTAAAAGATAAAATGGGTAAGTATCTTAAAAAATAAAACTGAGAGAATTTTTTTTTTTTTTTATTAACTAGACAAAATATTAGAAATTTAGTAGACAAACACAGAATGAATAACAAAATATTTAGCTTAAGTAACTTAACTAATTTAGGATTATTACAATTATCAAATTATTAGTCATTCGTTGTCCTTTAGAATTCAAATAATGTGTAGATAAATAGTAAAATTATCTATCTATACTTACAAGTGAATTTTTTTTCAGTTCTTCAAGACACATTCGTACCGAACGATATACCAATTACGTTAACGAACCAGCCTGCAGAGGGTTGTATCACACCCAAACAACAAATCGACAAATGCGTACTGAATCCTCATCGACGCAAGTCGCCGCCGCCTCTGGCGATACCACTGTTGCAAATTGACGATACAACCCTGGAGGAGGATAAGCACGAGCCGGCCAATACGAAAAAGCCGGCGCTAAGGAGGAATAATCGCAATGTACGTCGAAAGATCCTTGTTGATGAAGTAGACGAAATCACGGAAGATCAGCCTGTGCGGAGAAGCGCCAGGCTGTCGAAGAAATGAAACAAATATAATAACAGGGTAAGACCTCGAATCGTAAGTTTCCAAGCCGTTCGGTGCTTCGGAACTTTTATTTTGTCGTTTACATTAAGTTGTTACTTTTGATACAAGCCTTATAATTGTAAATTGCTTTTATCATGAGAAATAAGAGGCTGATCCTACGTAGTTTTAATGAATTTTATAGTTAACTTGTTCAACTTTAGTTGAGTGAGTAAAAATAAATTCAAAGATTGCAAAACTGTTGTAATTTTTAAAGAATTCGATATTTGCACAATGCGTTGTCAATTGATTTGTAATTAATTTTATATATAATACAGAGAAATCATTATTGAAATATCAAACGATTTTGAATAAATAAATTTACTTACATTATTTATTTTTATTTTTTAATTTATTTACTAGAAATGTTAAGGAAATGACGTCCTTGTACAGAGCGCGTTTAAATAAAGCTGTAAATTAGAATCTAAGGACTTGTCAGTGGACTAACTCATTTTCTTCATTTTTTTTACTGTTTACTTTTTTCACATATATTTTTAAGTAATGTTTTTAAATTTAATATACGTCCTTTACTTGTATTTTTATTTTAAAAATAAAACAGCTCTTATAATCAATGGTTGTTTAAACTATTTAATTTTGCTATTACTTTTTTTTTTTTTTAATTTTTTCAATGCTGAACGTCTAGAAAATTGTAAGATTGTCTTTGGTTTTAGGTGTTCGTTACACACATAATGTAATTGTTTAGTTCATTTTCGTATTTTATTTAAAAATGTATAGGTTTATTTCACTAATCATTGAAGCATCGAGTTTTAAATAGGATGATTGATACACCAGGATTTTATTGCAAAGAATAAATGCGCTGAACTTTCTTTTTTTTTTTTACGAAATCTTTATTCTAAAACAGAAATCGGCAATTTTTTCTTAACAGCATCTTGATCATACTGTCCAATGAAAATGAACAAATGAAAAAATTTTAACCACGTGCACTATATTACAATAACAATTTAGTGGCAGTAAATACACTAAGTACTCATTAACTTCTTATGTACTCATCATCTCCTTTCCGTAAAATAAATACGACTAAAAATCTTACATCATAAAAAGCTTTTAAATATATAACTGTCGTAAAGCGTAAGTTCATTAAAATTTTCACAAAAGAAACTTAGTTTAATAATTTATGATACAATTGTTACGCATAAAAGAATCATAATCTCAAAAAAAAACGTCATTAGTAAATTTTTTATAGTCTACTCAATCAACGTTGTCTATTACTCGGACATATAAGCAAGTACATTATCAACAACATATTTAATTATATAGTATTACTGCCGCTTGGGAGAGATCCAGCAAGGCGGTAGCAGCGATCCACCTTCTTCTCTCTTCGTTCAGCAATCTCATCACTTTGCTACCGTCAAGAGTCGTCATGGTCGTCGTCGTCGTCGTCGTCGTCGTCGTCGTAATTCCTTGAATTTTGTTATTCACTGTCCGATACCTTTGGTACTGCTTTAATTTTCCCTGAAAATAATACCTTTTTAATTATTTATAATTGTATACAAATCACAAATTTCTTTATATTCATTTAACTTTTCATTGGAATATATGCCTCGCATTTGGGGTGATCCACATTTTCCGTAAGAGTGAGAAAACATTGAATAGCAATGTGAGAATTATAAGGTCAAAGAAATTTACTGATAGTAACAGTTATTTGAACGTAGGAATAAGCTAAATATTATAAAAAAGAAAATTAGAACAAAACTAAATGATTATATGAATAAATAATTTGTAGAAATATATCCGAATAATACTGAAAGAGTAAAAGTATTATGGTTGGATTTTCATAAGGTCTAACTTGCGGGAATTTATTACTAAACGAAACTATCGGTATAGATAAGTAAGAATGTCTTTTTAAAAACATTGTGCCACTGTAAATAAATAAGAGTAGTGTTTATTCCATATACAAATAGAGAAAATTGTATTTCGGGCGTCTTACACGCGAATAATTATAATATTTATGCAGAGTGTTATAAGAAATTAAATTTTCTAATATTGAACTGAACAAATAAAACGGTAGCTTTTAAACATAAATAAATATCCAACGTACCTATCTCTAAAAAAAATATAAATAAATAAATGAATTAATTAATTAATTAATGCATGAATGAATGAATGAATGAATGAATAAACAAATAAATAAACAAATAAATAAACAAACAAATAAATACATGAATAAACAAAACTATCGGTAGATAAGTAAGAATTATGTCTTTTTAAAAACATTGTGCCACTGTAAATAAATAAGAGTAGTATTTGTTCCATATACAAATAGAGAAAATTGTATTTCGGGCATCTCACACGCGAATAATTATAATATTCATGCAGAGTGTTATAAGAAATAAAATTTTCTAATATTGAACTGAACAAATAAAACGGTAGCTTTTAAACATACATAAATATCCAACGTACCTATCTCTAAAAAAAATATAAATAAATAAATGAATTAATTAATTAATTAATGCATGAATGAATGAATGAATGAATAAACAAATAAATAAACAAATAAATAAACAAATAAATAAACAAACTAATAAATAGATGAATAAACAAAACTATCGGTAGATAAGTAAGAATTGTCTTTTTAAAAACATTGTGCCACTGTAAATAAATAAGAGTAGTGTTTGTTCCATATACAATTAGAGAAAATTGTATTTCGGGCATCTCACACGCCAATAATTACAATATTCATGCAGAGTGTTATAAGAAAAAAATTTTCTAATATTGAACTGAACAAATAAAACGGTAGCTTTTAAACATAAATAAATAAATATCCAACGTACCTATCTCTAAAAAAAATATAAATAAATAAATGAATTAATTAATTAATTAATGCATGAATGAATGAATAAACAAATAAATAAACAAATAAATAAACAAACTAATAAACAAATAAATAAACAAACTAATAAATAGATGAATAAATGATATAGTAGTGAAGAAATTGAGCTTTATAAGTGTATATACATTGAATTCTGTCAGCGGCGCCTGATTCTCCTTGTTCCTGCGGCTGTACGGGAGTTTGTTCCGTTGAGGCCGCTGCCGGCGGCAGTCAAGGTCGACGGGCTTCGGCGACCAGGTGGCACCGAGGCCGAGGCTGCCGCTGACCTTGAACAAGCGATCGACGGGCTGTTGCTGCTGCTGTACGTTGCTCATGGTGGCCGGGGCCGCGGTCGCCGGCGCCTCGACGGGCTCGCTCGTCACCTCCGCCGCCGCGTACGTGTGGTCAAGCCGGTGCTGCTGATTGCCGTAGGAGTGACGGGCCCGGGGTCGGGACTGGCGCGCGCGCGAAAACGTCCGGTGGCGCACTGGCTGGGCGGCCGCCTGCTGATTATTACTCTTGTCTGTAGGGAAGATCGACGGTTTATGTATACGCACGCGATCGAGTAGACTGCGATATGTTTATATTGCTGATTGGATATTTGTCGAAGATCCTATAGGTCTTGCTTTTCAAATTTATTGATGTTAGTTTGTAAAAGTAAATAAGTGAAATTTGACTAAAATAATAGTGAATAGTCACTTATTCCGCGTGAAAAGTCTTCCACTTGCTGCAATAAGATATTTAATGTGAAATGAGTGACTATATTCACTTATTCTAGTGAAATTTCACTTATTCATTTTTAGAGGGTTTAATATAGGTATATCCCTGCTGAGAAAAAAAAAAATGAAATGATGGTCGTATTTATTTATTTATTTATTTGAAAGAATAGTCGGGCTAAAAGTCCTTATGAATATCGAATTATCATATCATATGATTATCATATGCGACTTTTCCTTGGTAATCATGCGATAATTATATGATAATCATATATAACTGTTCTAAACAATTATTTTAAGTAAATATCACATGATTATCGAATGATTGTGTCACAATATTCATTTCATAATCATTTGATATAATAATAAGAAATCTTTTATTTTTTTAATTTTATTAAGAAAAAAAATTAAATTATCAAATTATAATCACATGGTTGTTCTTTTTTTTTAATTTTTAATTTTAAAGATGATTATCATTTGATTATAGAGTCGAAACCGCTGATGATTACCATATAATCATCATTTCATTTTTTCCAAGAATTAGAGAAAAATACCAATAATTTAATGTTATATACGTTAAAAAATATCTATTGCTCCAAAAGTTGGATTCAGTTCGTTGATTATGAGTTTCGAAATTATGCAAAATTTGATTAGGTAATATTTTCGATTCTCATAATCAACTAGGTGTAAAACTTTTGAATCGATAGACATTTTTTTAAATTTATCAAATCAAATTATCGGTCTTTTTCTTTCATTTGCTTTTTTTTTATTGAACTTGATATGTTCTATGGGTCTTGAATTATCGTCGAATAAACAAATTCAATGTTCAGAACAAAATATCTTCAGGTATTTATTGTATCGAAAATTTTAAACAATAGATCCTAATATTTTGATTTTTTCATATTTTAGCAAGTAAACTATTATATATTAAAATTTAAACAACATCGGAGTTTTGATACTCTCTTAGTCAGTAAAATTAAACAAGGTCAATTAAATTAAAAATTAAACAATAAAAATGTAAAATATAATAGTATTATTAAGAATGTACGTAAATATTAACATTCATCAATCAAAATAATTAACATTCAAAACAAACGGTTTGGATCGCAATGCAAATTTTTATTTGCCCGTGAAATAAGTATTAATCTTTGCTTTAGCAAAATACAAATTTGAAATGCAAATATATTTATTATAAAAATATAATAATAAATTTAATTTAAAAGTATAAACAAGTATTAAATAATATTTGACGGAGATTTATTTTAACTAATGACTCATCTTATTATGCGCTTAAACAATAATATAATACGCGTATTGTTTTGTAGCGTTTTATCGACTTGACAAAAAAAAAAAAAAAATATTTGTGAAAGAATTTTTTAAGTCGAAAGGCAATTATAAAATAGAATAATTTTTTTCCATCAACATAGAAATAATAAATTTTGTCTCTATTTATCTGCGATTGTAAATTAATTAAATGTTTAATTATAACAATAATTTAAAAATTAATATATTGTTAAGAAGGTTAAGGGTACTAACCATTAATTGATTTTGCAATTGGGGTGAGACAGTCTTTCGTAGAATCACATTTTTTACAAGAACACCTCTTATAAGTTAATGACAACTGCATTTTCAATTTGGAGTTGATTTTATAAGATGATTTAGGTGTTTACACGTTTACTTGAATTCACATAATTATATTCTTGTAAACCTCGTGCGGCAGTGTCGTGCCATACCATGGAGCTCTATATACAATTCTGGCACGATTGATCGTCAATAATTTGTTTACAAAATTTCAAAAATGTCGTGAGCTTTTTCGTGTCACGCTTTTTAGTACTTCGAATTTAATTTCGATAAAAATTTTTCATTACGTAATTACCCATTATATGTGCAAAAGTACTGTTGATATTGATTTTTAAAATTTTTTTATCTTTATAAGAGTGAAGTGTAGATTTTTATTTAAATTATTCTCCGACTGTATCTAATTTTTTATAGTTGACTATTATTTAATATTTAATGAACAATCATTTTATTTTTATTTTATTTTGTACGTTTACATCGTCTCTTATATTTAAATAAAAATCTTAAGTTTATTACATATTAGTTTTGAAATTTTGAATTTGAAATTTTGGAACGGAGCGAAAATGATGACAATCCTCCAGTCAAAATACTCCCCACTTATTAACTATTTTCATTTTCATATATAATATGTATTTTTGTCTTACAATTACAATAAGAAGCAGTAAATTCCTTTCAAAATCAACATTATTTACAATTTATTGATACAAAATAAAAATAATAGTTAGAATATCTTTATTATTTATTAAGGAATAAAAATAGTTCTGTTAAAGAAAAGTAAATCATTACAATATTTAGTAATTAAAATAATAATTAATAATTTTAATAACATTCGAATTCTGTTAAATAAAAAAAAAATAATATTGTCCTGTAGGTTGGGTCTTGGGGTTGCCTATATATTGGCGCCTTCACTTCACGTGCGGAATAAATTAGTCGGTGAATCACAGCTGATTACGCTCTGCTTGGATTTTCGTGAAGTATAAGCTGAATATAACAATTAGTGATTGTATATATAGGTAGAAAACAAATCCTGCAGCACAGACTGAAATTTTATGGAATTCGTCTAATTTGTTCTGACTCCGCTACATCGGCAAGAATTCGTAAAAGTATCGAGCCAACGTCATTAATTAAATGGGTGGCGACATATTTTAGTGGAGTGAAGTGAAAGATGAAAAATATTTGACGAAGTTTTGGAAAATAAAAAACGGAATTGTAAGTATGATTAGGTTATTAATAATAATATGTTATTTGTTTATACAACAGCTCCAAAGCATGAACATTCACTCATTATATGCATTTTAGGAATTTTTTATTACATGTAAATTTACATTTGAACAAAATGGAGGAGTACAATAATGTAACATTACTGAAGAAAGAGACAAACTGTATTATCTTCAATATTGAGTGTTCTGCCATAACAGAAAGCACGTGCATCGAATACAGATCACCGGTTTTTGCATTTAAAGAGGCACCAGAAGAGGAAGGATATTTAAGTTTTGTGTCAATGTTATCGAGAGATAGAGGTCTTCCACAAAAGGTCTCAGGCATGACATTACATTTCACTGGCAAAGAGAATAAAATCAAGGATACTAATGCGCCTTGTACTTATCAAGTGGTTAGCAGTGTTTTGAATAGACCAGAATTTGGAGTTCATACATTTCAAAGTCATCGATTTGGTATTAGAGAGCTGAAGCATTGGTCATTTTTCAGCATAAATGAGCTTCTAAAGGCAGCAAACAAAAGTGGCATTATACAGCTTTGTTTTGACATTACTCGATTTTTGAATAATAATTTAAATTCTATAAATTCTGTTTTGACGCCTCATCCTCACAATGATGAGAAAATGCTGAAATTATACTGTTTTCTAAAAACTGAGGAATACACAGACATTACACTGAAAGTAGGTAATGAAGAAATTAAAGCTCATAAAAATATATTAGCTGCTCATAGTGCTGTTTTTGATGCAATTTTTAAAAGCAAAATGCAGGAAGAACTAACAGGCATAATAAAGATTGAAAATTTTAAATCTCAAGCTATAAAAGAAATGTTGTCTTTTGTCTACACAAATCATGTAGAAGATTTACCAAAGATGGCTTATGAACTTTTTGAAGTAGCTCACTTTTACAATTTATCAGATCTTGAAAATTTATGTAAAAATTATATGATGTCCAATATTTCTGTTAACAATGTAACTCCTATATTAGAATTAGCTGAAAAGTATAGTTTAAAAGATGTACAGATTAATGTTAAAAAATTTATAAAAAGCAACGAAGCTTTAGTTGTTAAAAATATTGATTACTTAAATTATTTAACTGCTCGGTTGAGTATTCAAAGTGTTGCCAATTGCTTAACCCTGGCAGATAAATATAAATTAAGGGATTTTAAAACCACTTTAAAAGAATTTGTCAAAGATAATATAAAAGAAGTAATTAAAGATTCCAGATATAGATATTTGTACAGCACAAATATGAATCTAATATTAGAAATTGATGAATATATGGCTAGTTTTTATAATGACAAAAATGAAGTGTAATTGTGAAAGCTACGAATGAAAGTGTTTGTAATAATTCACATGTTGAGTACTGTATGGTACGAGTAAGTACTGAAATTATTACAGATATAAAAAAATTAAAGCAAAATCTATGTACTAACTTATGATTATTGCGCATGTGAAAGTAATTTTTTTGGTAGACTCTTAGTACTCAACTTGTAAGTAATAATGTACATTACAAAATAAATTAATTTTTATTTTTTTAAATCTTGCATTTTATTATTAACATCTTTCATCATATTTATCTACATTATTGAAATATATAAAAATATTTATAAATCATATACAATCCTTTTTGATATGTACAAGACAGATATAACAATATAGATATAATTCTTGTAAAAACTATTTTAAAGATATAGCAGTTTTAATTTCTATTCTTTACAATCTGCTAATTATATTGAAACTATTTAGAGTTTAATATAAATAGGACACTCACAGTGGTCATGTTTATTTATTAATTTTCGTTAAGATAAACATCGATATCCCATGTCTGATGTAAGAAAATCACGCACAACTTTTAGTATAGTATTCATTAATACTTTATCACTCTGAATCATAGCAGCAAACTGTACAAGAGTTAATATATTTTCTGCTGTTAAGACATTCCTTATTGCATCTGCTAATTTTTCTCGCTGTTCTGCACTTGCTTCTGTCATTAAAATTTCTGGAACTGATTTAAACTTTCCATTTCCATGAAAACTAGCTAATACAGTTCCTATAAGTCCACCTGAAACAATGGTATATTACACATCAAGGGAGGCAAAACAAGAATGGTCCCAGATCGCACATACATTGTTACCCGAAAACATTTTTTTTTATAAACTACATAAATAAAGGGAAGTTATTTCGCACAAACAACTGATTACTATAAAATATTTGTCAGTACTAAGATATAGTTCGACAATTTCTTACCAATGGCAATACCCGGAGGGCCACCCAGTAAACCACCTGTCACTACACTTACTGCAGAAATTAAACCACATTGTGCAGTTACAGTAACAGTAACTTTCATTTCTCTTATTGTTGCTAAGTCAGATATTGCACTTAGAAGATCTGGTGTTGCTATGGACATTTTGATGATATGAGAATCTGAAATTAAATGTAGACAATTTTTTTAAATGAGTAATTCTTTTTTATTTATTCGTCTTTTGAATAATTTTAATTGATACTTACAGCCTTTGTAAATTCAATTGGTTGTTTCTCTATCTTGATGTTAATATTAACACTTGCCACCTTTATTTATAAAGGTATCCTTTGTTTTTTTAACCTCAAATACTTATATGTTTGAATTTTTCAAATCACTTCCTAAGAAAATGCGACCATTATTTATGAATATCTTCTGACGCATAAAATTATTTTTAAAATGCTGCACAATCCAAGTTCTAGTGAATCACCGAAAAGAGATAAAGTTAACATAAGACTTGTATATATTGCAGCAGACTACTGATAGTGCAGTTTATACTGCACTAACTCCTACTAACATATATTTTTTTGAAAAAAAAAAAGTGATTGTGTCGCCCTCTGTCCCCTATATTTATATAGATATAGTCATAGCTATTGCCTTATTCATATTATAATTTATTTACAATTAGCAATTCTTAAATCTTCACTTAAATAAAGAACGTACATTTATGAACATTTTTTGTTACTTGAAAATGAAATTGATAGTGAATTTTTACAATTCTTACTGCTATGTATCAATGATATTTGAATCGTTTTAAGCAATAATGTTGATAATTAAATTAAATGAAAAATAGAGAATTTTTTATCAATAAAAGAATTTATTTGTATTTAATACATTAATCTGCTTTCTTCGTGACTCTCGTTTTCTTGGCTGGAAGAGGCTTCTGAGAACGCAATACTGCACTTGCTCTGCGAAGAGCAACCTGTAAAAAATAAAATTACATGTATTTCTGCATTTCGTATCTTATTTTTTTTTAAATAATATGTGAATGTAATTTTATTTCCGGTTTTAAAGATTTGAAGGACTTTAAAGCTTTAAAGCTTCTTAATTGTAAATAAATAAATAAATATAATAAATTTGATAAAATCTAATTAGAAGAAATAATTAAAATACTTTTAACTGAAAAAAAATTAATTTTTTTGATTGAGAGACAATTTTAAATGATTTTTAATAAATATTAATATTTACAATTATAATAATAAAGGTTGATCTTTTTAAATTAAATTTTCAATTGTACTTTGATTTTTACCTTGGTAAGGTCAACACGGTACTTGTTCTTTTTGAGCAAGGTCTTTAATTTGTATAAAGATCTGCGGGCTCCAGCCTTCATCGTTCGCCTGACAGTGGCTTTAGCAGGCTTGTTAACAAGCTTGGGCTTCTTGTAAACAACAGTGAAACCTTTTTTTTCTGGAGTATCAACAACGCCAACACTCTTTTGGTGAACAAGTCCAGAGTACCGGTAGCTGCTGAGATTTGTCAAATTGTTGGGCTCCTAAAAGATGAATAAAATTAATAAGCTACAAATTAACAAACTAGAAAAAATCTATTAAAAAATGACATAATAATTATAAACTTCTTTTAAGTTAAATTATTATTTTGTCTTGTTAATTGCTTATTTCAGATTCGTACAATATTGATAAAGAAATAAAAGAAATAAATATAATTAACTTCATCATAATTAATATGGAAGTGTTCATTTGATAATTACTTTAAAAACTATTCGATGTATTCAAATTGCGTACATTAGCTACTAAAAGAAATAAATATCGAGCAACAATTAAATTGAAATATCTTTTGTAACTGTATAACATGTACATAAAAGATTTATAAATAAAATAAGTAGCGAACATTACCGTAGAGAAAGGTTTGTTAATGTTGCGTTTCTTCAGGAGAAAGGCATTGTTGTTGCGGATGATCATCCAATTCAGATGGGACGACATCTTGTCAGGCCTGAAACGAAATCATAATAAGAATCTTACAATTATATTTAGTAAAATTTAAATGACGTGCAGTCTAAAGTCTAAATTCTTAATAATATAATGAATAAATGCTTTTTCTTTCAAATGCAGGTCTAAAAAATTTTATTTTATCCTAGTAAAAACGTGTTTAAAGCGCGTAACCCATAACCTCTAAATAGACAACAAATTCGCCACGTGCTCCGAAACAACAGCACATTTTGAGCGACATAATTTTTTTTAAACAATGTTCATGCAACTGCACTGGCCTTAAAAAATTCACCTTTATTACTGAGAGAGTAAAATGAAACAAGAAAAGCGATTAAAATAAAATAAAATTACCTGCTTCTACTGTTTCTCGTAAAAGCCGATGGGGAAAGAGGAAGAGCTTGGAGCGCGGCTGTTTCCGAAAAACGACGTCGACAACAGCGCCATATGTATTTTTTTTGCAGGTTTGCCAACTTGATGCTCATACCAACGGAAATACAGTAATTATACACACCGACACACGTGTTTTGTGCAGCGTTTTGTCAACAAACGCATGGTTCTTATTGAAAGTTTTTTATAATTTACATAAACAATGGCGAAGAAAGTGCAGAAAAGAAAGAGGAAAGAAGCAGAGAAAATGGCACAAGAGGAAAAGAAAGTGGAGGTGCCAGCGGCGAAAAGGTTTTCCGATGAGCCGGTTGCAAAAAAGGTAAGTAGTTTGTAACCTCAGATTTTTTTAGTTTCTTTTTTAGTAAAAATATGATTTTTTTAAATATTTTATTGTAATGCATGTCATTTATCGCTTTTTTATGTATTACTATTAAAGTTCTTTCTGCAATTTTTTGATATCACTTATTTTCTGATTGTTCTTTATTATTATAATTATTGACAGGTAAAATGGATAAACAGGCAGCGAGTATTGGTTTTTGCATCTCGAGGAATAAATCATAGAGACCGTCACTTAATGGACGATATAAAAACTCTTATGCCACATCATAGAGCTGAATCTAAAATGGAGCGTTCGAAAAATTTGCAAGTTGTTAATGAAATATGCCAGATGAAAAATTGTAATAAGACTGTTTTGTTTGAGGGTCGCAGAAAAAGGGACCTTTACATGTGGTTATCAAATGTTCCTCAAGGTCCTTGTGCTAAATTCCTTGTAGAAAACAGTAAGTGGATTATTTTACTTTTAAAAATTATTAAAGCATTCTAAGAGGCTAATGAAAAATTATTTTTCAGTTTACACAATGGGTGAATTAAAAATGACTGGAAACTGTCTGAAAGGCTCTCGTCCGCTACTTTCATTTGACGAAAATTTCAATTCATCACCACATTTTACACTTTTGAAAGAGTTACTTTCACAAACATTTGGAGTTCCAAATCATCATCCAAAAAGTCAACCATTTTTTGATCACGTATATACATTTAGTATTTTAGACAATAGAATATGGTTTAGAAATTATCAAATAATTACTGAAGAAGGTGAACTTGCAGAAATAGGACCAAGATTTGTATTAAATCCTGTAAAAATTTTTGCAAGCAGTTTTGGTGGTGAAACTCTTTGGGATAATCCTAATTATATTTCTCCAGCAAAGGTAATTGATTATATAAAGTAAGGGATTGAACATTCTGCAAAGCAAGAAATTTTAACAGTTTGTTGTTTTTTTTTTTAGTATCGACAGTCTATAGCAAAGAAAGCTGGTGGTAAATATATAAATAGAGTGGAACAAAAGCTTGTAGCTCAAGCTAATAAGCCAGAGCAGTCATATCAACTTAATCCAATGGATGAGATATTCAAAGGAGAGTTGTTGCAGAAAGCAGCAGAATTTGAAGAGAAGGAAAACCAGCAGAATGAATCAGAATCAACTGCAGTTACAGACGAGAAAATAGAATCTAAGAGAGATAAAAAGAAAAAAAGTAAACAAAAATTAGTTGTCAAAGGAAATAAAAAGCAATTAACTTTAAATACAAAAGAGACTCCTGACAAATTAAAAAAAAATAAACTGGGACTGAAAATTAAAAAGAAGTCTATTGTAAATAAAAAAAATAAAAAGTTAGGTAAATAAATGTATTGTTATTGAAGAAATTTATTGTATGTATTTCATATTACACGTTATTTTTCAATAAAATATAAATAGCAAATCACTTTCTTAGTCAAAAATATTTTTCACCCATTATATAGATTTATTTCTCTGAATATTGGAAAAGACTGCGCAAAATACACGATCATTTTAATCAATAACTATTTTATCAATGTCGTAACTCCAAAAAATTGTGTGCATCCAAAAAATATAAACAGCTAAGGCACTTGTTTAAGGAGATTCGGAAGATTTTTTCCAAAAGATGCTTCTATAATACAATTATTTAAATTTTTAAGTATTTTTTTTAAAGAAATAATAAATAAAGGTTCTACATATCAATAAATACAGAGTAAATTTGCATTTGTAAGCTGCCTAGGGATAAGAGCATCTGCCATAATTAGGCAATTGTCTTGACGGTATACCTGCAAGAAGTTGGAAGTTTGATACACGAAAATAGACCCTGATATAGTTGTCTTTTGGAGCTATAATGGCCATCATTAAAAAAGCCACATTCCCTTTTTTTTTGCTCAGATTACTGAAACTCCCAAATCTCCTTAATTACAATATAAAAAAGTTACAAGTAGCGTGTTTCATAAAAATCTTAAGAGGTATCTTCATTAAGCGTCAAGTATATAATTAAGCATTAGTTAATAGTAAAAAGTACAATGAATATAATAAATCACAAATTTAGCACGATCAAGATTTCAAATTTTTCAACACCTGCACAAAGCCACATTAAATTACAAGCACATATTATTACATTTAAATTGTTCTGGCAGTGTGCTCTTATACATATAACTTTTCATTAAATATAACATTTTGTTAACTGCTGTAATTTTACATTCATTTCACATATATTTCTGTATCACGTGGTTTTGTTACAAATTGTAATAAGTCTTTCAAAACTTAAACTATAAATATTGTGATGTAATTTGTTTTGTAATTCTTAAATTATTAATTGAGCATAGATAATATCCATATAATTTTTTTATATTACTAATGGAAATTATGTTTAATTAAATATTGTTAATGCATAAATAACTTATTAGAAATACAAAAAATTATATAGGTTTTAATATACTCTCAGTTTATAAATTATTCTATAAAGTTAGATTTGCATTTTTGTTTAGATTTGATGGACTTGCAATTCTTTGAGAATTTATATGTATATAAAATATTATATAGATAAACGTACAATACACTTTTAGATAAAACTTGCACAATATAAAGTTGTATTTGCTATATTATCCTTCTTTCTTAAATTATTTATTGTTATTCCTATATTAGCGTTCAAACATAAACCTTATGTAATTATATAGTTATGACTTGTGATTATACGAGAATTCTTGAAGGCAGATGTAAAATCACGCGTTCATGTATGTGTAAAAATATATAATTGCATGTAAGGTTTTTATGGACATTAAAGCCTCTTAGTTTATGTCACAGAATAATGAATTTCCTTCGAGCTACTAATAAAAATTATTATCAGCTGTAAATATTTTTATCACTGAATGCAGTGAATACACTGAATACAGTGTAAATAAACACATTTTCGTTATTAGGAATAGAATAAAATATCTTAACGTATCTCTTATATACTTAATGTAGTGCGAGAAAAAGTAGATCCGCTACATTTTAGTAGAAAAGCAATACGCTTATTGAAATACAATCTTATTGTCAAAAAATATGTTTCTCACAAAAAATGAAAAATTGTTAGTTAATGTTCGTTGATTGATAAGTGATGTTATAAAATTATCGGCGATAAAAATAATCTTTAAAAATGGTAAAACTACATGATTTGAGTGATACAAACTTTTTGCAGGTAAATAATTTCTTTTACCCTTACTGAGGTAAAGGCCTACAGGCCACGACTTCATAGATAAATATTTAATTTCTGCAGTATAAATATAATCTTCAAATTGCAGTAAATTTGCGTGATTTTTATGTGTCTTAAACACCTAAGTATCGAGTAATACCGACAATCTGTGCGCTAGTAAATGTAATAAAAAATATTTGATTTCACAACCTTTTTTTCCAAGTTGCAAACCTTTCATTATATAGTAAAAAAACCCATACTGAATGTCATTTTGATTGGAAGAAAAAGAGAATACTTTTATCAATACACGCGAAATGCAAAATCCACAGAGAAATAGCGCTTCATTTAAGAATATGCATAAAGAGTCGAATACGCACTTTTTCCTATATTTCTAAGCAAACACTGCCTTTCTTATATCTACATGCTAGTTGAAATATCTTGTCCTCACGCACGCATAAAAAAAAAACGTGTAACTACAAACGATCAAGGTAAGTATTAGAGGAGTAATTAATTTAAGACGTTAAAATAAAGTTATAAGTAAAGGCAGTGCCTGTTTAAAAATGAACTTGATTCACCACATGTATCGTTGAAAGATTCGTGAGCGATTTAGGAGCTGTTCATTGGGGCGAGTTCGTGGGACTGTTGACCGTTCGTGTTGCTGCTGCCATTAGAAGCGAGTTGGGCCAACGCGGACTGACGCCACTTTCCGTTGTCTCCATTGAGATTCTTGTCCTCGCACACGCATAAAAAAAGCGTGTCAATGACGGTCTGCAATCAGTGAAATTCATTATTCTCCATTACATAGTAATTGAAATATAGCTAAAGTTTTTTTATTAATTTAATTAATTATTTATTTTAACGGGCATTACTGACTTTTTGATAACAATTAGTTTTATTTAAAAAAATGTTAAAAAAATATATAAGTTAATTGTGACTCGATTTTATACATGTAAGAAGTACGCCCATGAAGTATTTTCACATTCATTTGAATTGCTCGTCACGTAAAAGAGGCCTAAGTTACTATATATCTTACCTCATAAAGTGAGATTACGCAGTGAGCTATAAAGAATGCAAAAAGGCACGTGAAGAATATTGGTACTGCATAAAAGTGTAATCTAGGATCTTGCCGCATGAAGAGCAGGCCGATGCATCCGGTAGCTGCAGTCACGAAGCATTTTCCCAAGAAGAGAACAAAGTCACCGACTCCGTTTATTACTGCTATCTGCACAGCATTGGTGACAATCGTATTGAAAGCCTACAACGAATTCAAATCTATTAACATTCAGCTCATAATTTAATTGACGCAATTAAAGTTACGTTATTAATAGACTTACGATTCGTGCTGCGTTGCAGAAGTGAGTCCCTTCAATCGCAATTACAGTGTAGGCGTTGTGGTTCAAAAATAAAATAAACTTCTCTAAACAATAGAAGCAGCAAATGCAGGACTTCAATCCGCACTGAGCACATGGTGAGGTTTCCTTAGCTTTTTCAAACCTAATTTTAAATTATAAAATTAAGGTAAAGTGTGCGAAGTTTAGACAATTGAAGAGCTGAATACAACAATTAGCCAAGATATCGAAAACGGTGTAAGTATTTTCGAGGACCCGGCTGGTTATTGAATTTGGCTTACTAATATGGAATTATGATGATCACTTACTTGGTGTGTAAATAAGTCAAAATTAATCGTGGCAATTTGAATACTGTGATGAGGAGGGAACCGCAGGCTATTGAACCAAGGTGATAGGTAATTAATGTACCCATGGAGGAGCATACGGGTGAAGCACTAGCATTTTTACCCCTAATATTGCAAGTAAAATACATGTAGCATACGAAACTAAAACATTTGGTAATAAAATTTCATTAATTATTGCATACCTGAAATACCAATGGGCTACAGCTCCAGCAATAGTCATAGTTTGACAGGCAGTGATAAATTCAGAGATCCAAATCAAACCAATAATGTAAACCCACCACATGTATTTTACCCAAGTTGAGTCAGCATATTCCACAAGGGTGAATGCTAAAACAAATTTTATGTTTATTTATTATTTTTTTGACTTATTAAAATTTATTGCAGTGCTAATAAGTCAATTGAAAAGCATTGCAATATACTTACTTTTGTAATCATTTAATGGAATATCTAGTGGTTTCTGCTTATCATCTAACGGCTTATCGCTAATGGATGCATTCAAATTCAATGTGTCAATGGAATTTATTGATTTTGTGCCTGGATAGTCTGTAAATAATTAATTTTAAAATTACAAGTTTCAATAACAATTGAATCGATATTAAGATATAATTTAAAATAATTTACATACTTGCAGTTGCAAGACATAAAATAACTGTGACCCACAGTGCAAAGAATATAAGTAGAGCAAAGAAAGTCAATAATGGCTGGAAGAAAAGCCCAGGTAGTTCTGCCAAACACTTTGCACTTTCTTTGAATAGGGATGCCATGAAACTGATTCTCTTTCTAATGAAGCAGATTAGGAAGAATAAGATTACCTGAATAAAAACATAACTCAAATAAGCACATATTTATGAAATCAATAAACGAATATTAATAAACGTAACTTACAGTAATCACAGTAGCAATTATAGCTAAAGTTAAAAAGGCCTTCTCATTTCTGACAGACTCTTCTAAAAGTTCACCTTGCTGTGTATCATCTAGTTTACGTTTAATGTCAATGTATGTCCACCATAGCAAACCAGATCCAGCTAAAAATTTTGTTTCATCAATAATATTGTAAATATTAATATTAAAATTATAAATTAAGAGTTTTATTTACCTGTACAGGCAATCATAACTAAGGTCATTACAATCCATGTCACAACACTGGCCAACAAGTGGAAAATAGCAATCATAAAAAGTGAAAGAACTAAAAAGAATAAGTATAAGTATTTATGTACAATTTTCAAAATAGTTTAAATATTAAATGTCATACCAAAAGATAAAAATGAGAGTGCCAAAATTTCTCTCCAAGTTTTGTATAAATCGCCTAGGATTTGCTCAATTACATCCCAGGAGTTAATCAAACCATACAAATTAGATGCTATATTCTTTGTGATTTCACTAACAGCCTTAGGGATACACCTGTTAAGAATAGGTTTGCTGTCATAGACAGGAAGCTTGGGACATGAGCCAGTTCTCATTTTTTCTTCTCGACAAGCACTGAAACCATTTTCTGGTTTGTCGTGACACAACTGAGATCCAGTATCAGTATAAAACTTGCACACTTCATTTAAGGTCTCCAATTTACGATCAGGACATTTCTTCACACAAATTTTTAGTGACTGTCTCACCTTAGTGACGTCCAAGAAAAACAGATACCTAAAAATAAATTAAATTATGTAAATTATTAACAAATAATTTAATTTATCACTATTTTAAAAAATTTATTTCTTGTCTATTGACAATGAAAATTAGTTAAATAACTTTGAAAATTAATTGTACTTACGGTTTATCACTAGTATCTTGACCAGAAAGTTCCATGCTTCCAAATTTTGGATTGTTCTTAACACCACAAGTGTTACCAAAGCTGTCGTATCCATTTATTAGCCTTATGGGATTACCATATACAAATGCAAAAGCAGCTATTAAAATCTGAAAATAAATAAAAACTTAAATTACTTCTTGTCATAATCAATACATATTAATAAATATTTCTATAAAGTGTACTTATTTATTTTAAACTATAGCACACAAAAATACAATTTTTTTTTAATTTATTCATAAAAGTACATAAAGCATAAAACTTAACTATAGTTAAACAATTACAAAAGTAAAAGATAAACAAAGGCATAAGCAAACTTTAACAGTAATAAAAAAAATCAATGTTTTAAAATATCTATAATAATTCTACAACTGACCGCTCTATATCTTTCACACTATCTAAAGTTCAATAAAGCATTTCTATTTATAGAAATTTTTTTTTAGTTATCGTCTGACATAGAAAAACGCGTTTTTTATAAATTAATTATTTTCTCAAAAACTAATTAACAAAAATTCCGTGCCTTCACAAAATGATTCCATTTACTGAAGGCACGGAAAAATTTTTCCCGAAAATCGAGAAATCGCTAGAAATAAAAAATGGTTTTTACCTCCCACATAAAACAAGAAAAAAAAGATATATTACATTAAATATAAATCTTCAAATCTAGAGACGTTTCCATACACATACGCGCACGCATGAACGCGTGATCGCATGCACCCACATGTTTACTTATAAATACGCATTTTTAACATGTTTTTTTAATTTTTTAATCTTTTTTTGTACTACAAAAAAGATTCTTTTAGGAGGAAACAATGAAAAAAATTTCATTTTAATAAATTAACGCATAAAAAATATGTTAAATTTTAAACAATTATTAATTATAATAGACACTAAAGTTTCAATAGTAATAGATATAATTCCAAGATTTCATAGAAGATTAAAGTTCTTAGTACATTAAGTTAATGATACAAGAGTGTAACCATTCCTTAATCAAGGTCATGATGTGTGTGACTCAAGGGAATTTTATTTAACAGTTTCATGTAAATTAGATTATGTTGAATTGTTATGAGAAACCATTAATTTATTTTTTGAACTAAAATTTTCTTATTTATTTATTTATTTTTGAAAATTTATTTTTGAAAAAAGTAATTTACTCAACTTATACGCATATAGTAAAGTAAATGTTGTTCCTATAACAATCAGCTGGTAATATAAAAGTCGGTAATTGTTTCATAACAAAATATCATAAAACAAATATTGTATGAAACTTAAAAATGTCACCATCATAACAATATCCAATGAAAAAAAAAAGTTTTAAACAACCAAATCATCAGTGTACATATACACACAACAATGCAAAGATTTCGGAGCCATGTAAACAAAAGAGTAAACGGCCGAGATGTGGATAAACAGGTGGTGCTTATTGCTCCGTTTTGAAAAAATAAATCTGAAACGTAAGCAATCACCACCGACGGAACACACTGCGCTCAGTCATCGATAAACCCCGGAAAGAACAGCGATGGATACTTAGCCGGCGGCAAAAGGTCAGTACCTACAAAATAAAAAGCGAAATCGATCGCGCCAAAGCATAAAAACATAAACATTGCACGCGAAGGTTAGGGCCGAAAGGGTATATGCGTATAAGGCGTTGTACCATGAGAAACCAGAAGGCGATGAAGAGACAAAGCCAGAATATGTCGGTGCATCCTCGGACCCGCGGCGTCTCGGAGCGCTGCTGCTCCTCATCGTCCTCGCCGCTGCAGCACGACATCTTCCTCGTGGGCTCGCGGTCACCAGCACTGGAATCCGCTTCTGGGGTAGTGGCTCCGCGATGTCGGACCTCACTCTGCGGACGTAGAACCTCGTGCCGTCGGTTCGCGGAAAAGACGCGCGAAAAGGCAGGACTTGGCCCCGCGGACAACGCGAGCCGACTGCTATATTACTCTATGCTTCTTCGTCGCTTGTTGTGTTCTCCGTCTCTCTCGGGAGGAGACGCGCGTCCGCGCGAGTCGCAACGCTCGCGTCTATACCCGTGCGCGCGCGGCGGTGGCGCGGCTCAACAGGCATTTTACTTTTTTTTCGGCGCTTTTTTTCCTGTGAGCGCTACGCGAAGCCGAAGACGCGAACACTCGTCTTATTGAAGATTGTATCTTCTTTGCTACTTGCGGCACTTGTAAGTATAGTATACCTACTTGTGTTCATCTGAAACCGATTAAATTAATGTAATTTTTATTTTTTTTTATTTTGAACTCGTAAAAATGGATTAAGCAGTAATTGTACGTAGGATTATAGCAGTTTATTTTTGACTCGATTTGATTATAATTATAATTAATAAGTAATTTGTTTCAGTACGATCTAGCATATTATTCACTTCTTTAATTACTGTTCGATTACGCAGAAGCAAAAAAAAAAAAATGAGTTACTAATGTAGGTAACTCATTGGTGATATCATATAGTGTTTAATTATTTATACGATGATATCATTTCTTTTGCAAATTTTTGTTAAATTATTTTTCTTTAAAATATGTATAACGTCCTTATTTGTAAAAACTAATATTTGCGAAATTTGTTCACTTTACTCTGTAAATAAGTCATATATATATTAAATCTCAATTATTTATTTACATACAATAGATCGAGCAAGGAGGGCACCGAATATATAATATCGGAGGTGCCGTTGGCTTCCATGGTTTCCATGGCGACGACCACTCCGGAGTCAGACCGTCAGACCTGACTACCTGAGGACCATCCTATACATAACGTTTTACCCGATCAACCCGGCCTACTCACACTCAGCCGCGACCAACTCGGCCGTTTCGCTTGTTCTAATATCCCTTTCCAGTTCGTTTAGAGCCATTCTACATTACGTGCCGTGCGTCATGCGTCATGTGGGACGCATTTTTCTGTAGAATTCCTCATATATGACCGGCAAAATAGTTTGACAATCGATAATCCGTGTTGTTGTAATTTGCGATTCTTTTTTCATAAAAAAAAATTTGTTCGGTATGTGTGCTCTCAATTTTTTTTTAATTATTTTTTGTACCCTAATTATTTTTATGTAGTCCGCGAATTGGCACATGCTGTGTATTAAAAAATTAGTTAAAAGAAAGTGTATTTATAATTTTTTTGTTACTTTATTATAGGTGATTTGCAAAAGTCTATTTACTATATTTGAATCCGCAACTCGATCTTCAATTAAGTCGTACGTACCCTCGCCTCGAATTGAAACTCGGAGAACAATTCAAATATTTGCAACGTCGCATGAAAATTTCTAAGCGCTAGA
>JAWWEN010000002.1:1070094-1090158 GCA_035582955.1 Sycophila texana
CATATGAGCAATTCTACAAAAAATAAATAAAGAATTGCTCATATAAGAGTTCGGAAGCATAGCTTCTTCCGTGTGGCCCGACGCCACGCACCATTTTTTTGCTAGTTTTTTGCTAGTCGGTTGCAATACTAAAAAATAAAATAAAATAAAATAAATGTTTGTATTTTCAGGGATTAATAATATAATCTTCATAATAAAAGATCAGTTTTAAACACGTTTAACAATTTTTAAACAAAATAAATTTTTTTAAATATATATAAATATTTTTAAACATAAATATAAACATTTTTAAACGTTTTAGATGAACAAAATCTTCATATGTGTATATTTAATCAAAATTGAAATTCGAAGTCGTTCACTTTTATTTAAAAATGTTCCTAATTTCTGTAAAAATAGGCGAGAAGTAAATACTTTTTAATATTTTTTTTTAACAGTTGTGAATAAAAATTATTTCCACCATGTGGAGGTTATCGCGTGAGGACTTTATAGGACTATTGTTATTGTGGTACCCCTTCCATCGCATTTTTACCTTCTCCATTATGCTCGAGTCGTTGTTTACCAGGATAGTGTCGCGGATAGCATCCTGGCATTGTGGAGTATCGTATCGGGAATACCTACCCTACAATAATAAAAACACTGCAAATGCAGACGCTGGGCAGCTGCTGGCAGCCGATGGCTGCAGAACAACACGCATATATAATAGGTCGATAATAATAGCTATAATAGGGTTGTCGTTGACTGAACTGAACTAACCTCTAGCTGCGAACTTGACTTGATTTGAGTCTCGAATTCTTAGTTGTTCTCTTTAGAACAGCATCTACTCGACTGTTTGTGTACTGCAGACGGAAAAAGTAAACAAATCCTCCATCAATGACTTTAAGCTATCTGTTCCTACCGAATTTGCATTCATTTTTTTTCCTCCCCTTTCTCAATGGAATATAATCAAAACATTTGGTGGTTAGGCTTTTATTTCAAACATTCGTCAACATGTCAACAAGTTGGGGCCGAGACTATGCAGTCACCGAGCATCGGGATTTGCAGGTCAATTGCATATAAATTTTATTATTATTGTGTAGTATACTTTTTAATAGACTCATATCTCTACCTTTTGTATTTTTTTTTTTTTTACAGGCCAATACCATGGCAGTCGATGTTACTGGTAGCTATGTACTTTTAGCGGGGTAATTGAACAACATTTTTTTACTTGATTGGAACCAATTTTTTAATTATGAATGATTTAAAATTGTTTGCTATATTTATTAATTTAGGCGAAGGTACTTGGCAATAAAATATCTCGATGAACAGTCAGAAACTCTCAAAAAGTTCAGTCGTCAAAGTAAATATGAAGTAGGATCGGCTGAATGGAATCCAAATCGTGGGAATAGCCACTTGTGTGCAATATCTGTACGTATTTATAGATCTAATTATATTCTCTATTGTTAAACTATTTATTTTATTAACGAATGCTTTTTAAAGAGCAACACTAGAGTAGAGATATTGAGTTTTACAAGGATTAATGGCTGTGACTTACAACCTACTCTCAGTTTAAGAGCACATACCAGAGTAGTTAGTGATTTAAATTGGCATCCTACAGATCCTGATGTATTAGCAACTTGCAGTATTGATACTTATATACACATTTGGGATATTAGAGATCAACGAAAGCCAAGTTTATCCCTGTCTGCAGTAGGTATGTAAAGCAGTCAAATTTTGTATAATTATTTTTCAAAATGTCACATACTCTATATAAATAAATTATCACTTTATTTAAGCTGGAGCATCTCAAGTAAGATGGAATATTTTATCTCCAAATATGCTGGCTACAGCTCATGATGGAGATATAAAAATATGGGATCAGCGCAAAGGGAATACTCCATTACAATATATAGCTGCTCACTTAACAAAAGTAATTTACATCAAGATTCCAACCTTTTCAAATGGTTTTTATCAAGTAATTTACATTGTTAATTATTATTTATTTCAGATCCATGGTTTAGACTGGTGTCCTTTTCAACAAAATCAATTAGCCACGTCAAGTCAAGACTGTACAGTTAAAATTTTTGATACTAATAATCCGAGAAGAGCTGAAAGTATTTTAACAACAAATTCTCCCGTGTGGCGAGCAAGATATACAGTAAGCATTAACAACTCTTTTGCAAAAACTGCTGCAAAATCCTGAAAAATAATTAGTTACAAAAACCATTTTTAATTTTAGCCCTTTGGAGAAGGTTTAGTTACCATTGTTGTTCCACAATTGCGACGAGGAGAAAACAGCCTATTACTCTGGAATACTTCCAATCTTTCCAGTCCAATTTATACATTTGTAGGACATACAGATGTTGTTTTAGAATTTCAGTGGAGACAACCAAAGCCAGGTAACATTATATACCAATATTAAAAAATTATAAGTATAAATTAAATTCTTAAATAGTTTATCAAAATAAAACATTTTTTTTATATTATGAAGGTATTATAAATTTTTAAATTATATTTTTTTAGAGAAAAATGATTATGAACTTATTACATGGTCTAAGGATCAGTGTTTAAGAATCTTCAAAATTCCTCCTCTTTTGAAAAAGGTAAATTTATACATTTAGTAATTGATTTAGCATTCAATATTAGATAAACATTTTAATATTTTATTAACAGTTGTGTGGACATGAAGCAGACGATGGTAATTGTGTTTATACACAATATACAGAAGATAGTCTGAGTAATATTTATATATTCTTTTACAATTTATTTAATTCATTTTAATAAGTATTTAAAATAAATATTATTTTTTAAATTTAGGAACATTGCAATCAGTTCAAGAATTGCAGTTAAATGAGTCAAACAATGATCATAAGTTAAAGTATCCAACATCAAACACAGATAATGCATTAGTAAATAATGATAATGATATCTCAAAGTTGGATAAAGAAACTCCATCTCCTACTCAACCAAAAACGTTGCAACAAGAATTTTCCTTAATAAATATGAATATACCAAATATAGAGGTTTGTATATATTTTAAAGAACTAGACTATTACATATACATATATTTATACAATAAACATTTATGGTGTATAGGTCAATGCTATGGATGCAGCTGAAAGAAGTTGCACAGTAACGGCTTCCAATAAAAATTATAATGTTGTATTAAAAGTTAACTTTCCTGGTAATTATCCCTACAGTGCACAACCAACGTTTCAATTTTGTCCTGGTACAACTGTAGACAATACAATAATGACTAAATTGCTCAAAGTTCTTAAGCAAACTGCTCAGCAAAGAGTTAAAAAAAATCGATCTTGTTTAGAACCATGCTTAAGACAGTTAATTAATACATTAGAGCAGGTAATTGTTAAAAAATTAAATATATACATTAACTACTACATTTAAATTGTTTAATTTTTAGAATTGTGTAAAAGATGAAGCAGAGAATGACCACTTAGGATATCACATAAAACATACTGAAAATTTTTTGAATTCAAGTAAAATATGCTCCAATTATCAGGATGCATATATTCCTTTTCCTCGAACGTCAGGTGCAAAGTTTTGCAGTGTAGGTACGTCCTATTTTTTTATTTTACAAGCATGCAATAAAGATATATTAATTAAGCAAATAAAAGAAAAAATAATTTTTTTTCTGCAAAGGCATTCTAGTGTGTTTTGGTCGTTCATCTTATACAAGGAGAGCTTCTGTTAAGTTAGAAGGGTTAACTCCTAGAGCATTGTCTGCTCTTGGATCGACTATGAATAATAGTACACATTTCATGCAAATTTATCCTAATACATACGTTCAGTCTTCTGATAATATTTCAATAAGCTCATTTTATTTTCAAGACCGTGTAAGTAACTATCTTTTTATTTTTAATCAATATTATGTACTAGTTTATAAAAATACATTTTACAGGTATCAAGGAGAAATGTTCACCGTACAAATAAAGTTCATGGAAAACCGTGTTATAAAAATTATCATTCATTAGTAACTATATACGATGCCTCATCACTTTTTTTTGTTAATAGAGAATTGGCTGAAAAATACATGTAATTTAATATTTTTATTTTCACTTTTATAGCAATTTTATTCTTGTTTAATAGAAATAAACGTTTATATTAATTTTTTTTTTTCAGAATCAATACAACTGATATACCTGCTATGTGTCAGTACAATGCGGATGTGGCTGCCAGTTTAGAGAGACCTGATCTAGTGCAAGCTTGGTGTTTAGCTTCTTTAGTTATTTCTCAGCCTCTCACAAATAATCAAAATTCACAAGTAACTTATCAGACACCAGATATGGATGCTCCTTGGTCTGCTCATCCATTTGGGCAAAACTTAATTCATTCACTGTAAGTAATACATGTATATAAATTGAACATGCACTTATTTTATTGTACTCACAACAAAAATATCTCTTTAGGATTCAACATTATGCTAATCAATCTGATTTTCAAATGGCTGGTATGTTAAGTTGTGCCTTCAGTCACAGATTAGAAAATTCTGATGTAGTTCAAAATCGTTTTGTTAGCAAATCTGTTAACGTCAGTGTAAGTATTGACAAGGACTTTCTAAAATCGCTTCTTATTACTTGGTGCTTTTTACAACCTGATTTTAATTTGCATGAGTATACAATGTATACACAAATACACCATTACATTTATAAAATCATTTCACATGTTAATGCAGTACACAACTGATGCTTTTTTTAAAAATACCTTGAGAACCAAGTCTTTTAAGCATGCATCATTTAAGTGTCACATCACTGCATCACTCTTCTTCAAATCAACATAATATATTCACACAAGATTTTCATAAAAGAATTTTTTTAAAAAGCTTAAGCGTTTTCAATGAATTTGAATTTTTCATAGTTTAGAAGAAAGATATTGATTAACAATTTTTTGTCGGAAGATAAATCTATTCCCTTTAAAAACTGACAATGTCGTATTGTGTTTGTTATAGAAGCTTTTCACTGGCAAGTGGTGGTTAAAGGTAAGGCGAGGTTCATGTATCATTCATTTCTATTTGTGATAATGAAATTTCCTTTCTAATTAACTGCTTAAAAAAGCTATGTGCTAACTTTAACAACTATTAATTAAGGCTTTCTAAAATTTATTGGTTCTTGGGGTTCAGTGGATGTTTTTTCAGTTAATTCTATGCTGTAAACATTTTTAACATTTAGAACTCAACAAAAAAAAAGATAATACACTACAAGCTTAAATGAACACTTTATATATACTCCAGATATTTTCTGCATAAAATTATTTAATTACTTATAATAAATTGAAAAATTTTTATTGTTTTACATTTTATACTTTATTTCAAGATTTTTTTCAAGTGTTTAAATTTTTTGATTTTTTTATTAGATATCTTGGCATTATTGAAACGATTATTTTTTAGCCTGGCGGATCACCATATCATACAATTCATCCTGCTGACACAAGTCTTGAAGGATGGAATTTTCCAAATTTAAAACAAAACAGGTCAAATTCATGGTCTGAATCGTTAGATGGTCTGCAGATACAAGATACATTTCCAGAGTACAATCGCCATATAAGGTAAAATTGATGAAATTCTCATTTTTATATTTAATACAAATATTTACACTTGTCAATAAATCAATTTGTTTAGATTATTGGATGAGAAGAATACAGCATTGTATGATGCATACAAGAAAGCATACGCTGAAGTTTTACATAGATGGAGATTGTTAGATGCAAGAGCACAAGTTTTAAAACATGTTAATTCAAGCTCACTTGATACGCAGAAGAGCATAGAATTTCAAAGTGAATGTTTAACTTGTAATAAATCAAGTAAAGGACCACAATGTTCTACCTGCAAAAGACTGACTTTTCAATGTGCTGTATGTCATATTTCTGTTAGAGGTATATAAAGTTATGGTTTTTTGTCAATATCATCATATCAAAAAGCGTCTTATTAAATAAAACAAAACTTTTTTTATACAGGACCCAGTAATTTTTGTATAGTATGTGGTCATGGTGGTCACACTCATCATTTAGCATCATGGTTCATTAATGAGACTGTCTGTCCAACTGGCTGTGGTTGCTGTTGCCTTCAAGAAAGTACAACACTTTTGAAAATGTAAATAAAAGTAATTTTAATTTGTAGAAATAATTAATGTGAATATTTAATAAATGTAAATACTTCAAAGAAATAATCATTTACATCGTGGTCAATTACTTCAGTAGGTAAATAAAAAAAAGAATCTGTTGAATATGGAAAAGTATTATTGACAGTTCTTTGTACAAAATAAGTTTTCAATTTTTTTTTATATTAATATCTGTAATGGTCTGGTTTGTAAGGACCTTCAACAGGGATATCTAAGTATTTAGCTTGACTTGGTGTCAGTTTTGTTAATTTGACTCCCAAATGTTCAAGATGCAAGGCAGCAACTTCTTCATCCAACTAATTTTCAAAACAAAAAAGAGTACATTTAATATTTTTAGTACAAATAAAAATCTGAAAAAGCGAACATTTTCTTTGAAAAAACATTACCTTCTTTGGTAACATGTGGACGCCTACAGAATAATTTTTAGATTTTGCCCACAGTTCAATTTGAGCAAGAGTTTGGTTTGTAAAAGAATTACTCATAACAAAACTTGGATGTCCAGTGGCACAGCCAAGATTAACTAATCTTCCTTCTGCTAGAACTAGAATGTATCTGGAATATGAAAAAGTAGATTGAAAATAGACTGAATTTAAATGAATAGAAGTAAAAAGGGAGTTATGTAAAATTTACCTTCCATTACTCAGGCGATAACGATCTACTTGTGGTTTAATATTAGTTTTTTCAACAGCATTTTTTTCCAGCCATGAAACTTGAATTTCACAGTCAAAATGTCCAATATTGCAAACGATTGCATCGTTTGGCATATTTAAAAAGTGTTCACCGGTTAAAATATCTTTACATCCTGTTGTTGTAACGTATATTTGACCTTTTTTGCTGGCTTCTTCCATAGTTGTCACCTAAGGAAGTATTATAATTACAGTTTTAGATTATCTTGCATCATCATTACAGTAAAAAAATAAATAATTATTTAATACTGACCTCATAGCCTTCCATAGCTGCTTGAAGAGCATTTATAGGATCAATTTCAGTTATAATTACACGACCTCCTAATGCCTTTAAACTTTGAGCAGAGCCTTTTCCCACATCACCATATCCAGCTACTACACAAACTTTACCAGCTATCATTATGTCTGTGGCTCTCTTAATTCCATCTACTAAAGACTCTCTACATCCATACAAATTATCAAATTTGCTCTAAACAAAAAACAATTTTTTTTTTATTACGATGTTCCAAATACTAGTTACATTAAAAGAAAAGCTACCCACCTTTGTTACTGAATCATTGACATTGATGACAGGAACTTTAAGTTTTCCTTCTTTGAACATACGATATGCATTATGAACACCAGTTGTTGTTTCTTCAGAAATACCTTTGCAGTTCTTTAAATATTCAGGGTATTTAGTGTGAACAAGATTAGTTAAATCACCACCGTCATCAAGAATTAAATTGAAAGGCTTTCCATCAGCAAATAATAGTGTTTGTTCAATGCACCATTCGTATTCTTCATCAGTTTCTCCTTTCCAAGCGTAAACAGGAACTCCAGTTTTTGCTATTGCTGCAGCAGCATGATCTTGAGTACTAAATATATTGCAAGATGACCATTGAACCTTTAAATATTAAAATTAAATTAAATTACTTTTTATATCATTTTTAAAAATAAAACTAATAAATATATAATCTTGTAGTCAATAAAAGTTAAACTAAAGTATGATTTAAGTCTAAACAGCATTTAAGAAAATATAAAGCTAAAGGTATATTAGCAGTGTTGATCAATTTCTTTCTTTTAATTTATCACTATGCATTTATTAGAACTCTTTGTCAAGAGATAAAACATTGAATGCTGTGTAAAATAAAAATAAAAAGTTTCCAACTAGTTTTAAGCTTAAAGCATATTATAAAAGTATTATCAGTATCTTCAAAGCATCTTATTGTAAAGCATTTTACCTCTGCGCCTAATTCAGTTAATGTTTCAATTAGAACAGCTGTTTGTACGGTCATATGAAGACACCCAGCAATACGAGCACCCTTCAATATTTTCTCTGGACCATACTTTTTACGAATAGCCATCAACCCTGGCATTTCATTTTCAGCCAACGTAATTTCTTTTCTTCCCCATTCCGCCAAGGATATGTCAGCTGTGATAAAGATCAAAAAGGTACATAAAATAAAGGTCCGTAAAATAAAAATAATAATTTGAAATGAAAATGAATTTTAAAATAGCGTATAGTTAAATAAAAATACTGATAAGACTCACCGACTTTGTAGGCTGGTTTGGTCGTCATTTATAATGAGATTTGAATGAAAATTAAAAGCGAGAAATTATATATTTTTTTAAAATACAATAGTTCTACTTTTTGATTGCGAATTATCTGATAATTCGGAGTAGATATTTGTGAAGTGAACCGGTTCCGGAAGAAGTCGCTGGGAAAGAAGACACGTGCTGTTGGAGCGCGCTTTTTATATTCGTTTTACTATGGTAAGTCATAGACGAATGTAGTTATCTAGAAATCAGTCGGACTCAACCTGCTCTCAGTCATCTCAGTGTTGCCCTCTTGGCAGATCTTAATTACCTCTTTTTCCTAGATACATATTTCATATTTCACGTTTTAGAATACATCGTTTTTCATAAATAAAATTTTCATTAATTATTCATATTCTTTTTTTATTTTACTTGAGTTTGATATTTTTCAACATCAACTGTATAACGTCGAGTCCTCTGTTACCGACAAGCAGTCATGTTTACCAATAAATTACTTGGGATATTAAAAAATTTAGATCATTTTATTGGCTTTTCTACTCCAGCTTTGAAAATTCGCTCACCTTCAACAAACTTTCTCTCTGAAGGATTTGTGCCAACCCACTCACAAATTTGATTAACAGTTAAAACCATTTTCTATAAATAATAAATTATTCCCGATACTGTAATGCTAACTGCAAGGCGCAAGCATAACCAACGAAGATAGACTCCTAGTCTTCGTTGGCATAACGCCACCATATTAGTGTGATATATATACTGGCCACGCCCCCATATGCCAAATTGCCAAGTTCCATAAAGAGGTATATAAAATTTGCGCGTGCATCTTGTTAAAATTTTTATACTTCATGTTTCAGTGTCTAATTGAAAAATACTAATATATAACGTAGTTGTTTTCGTACACAGCTGATAGCAGTGATAGCGCCAGTACCAGCTCCGTTTAGCAATATTATTATCAACTTAAATAACCTCGCCGTGACGCAGTTGACGATTAAAAAATTTACGAATTTATTAGTTTGAAGGACAGAGCAACTAACAAGGTTTTTTAAAAGAAAATAAGTTAAATAAGTGTAAGATCTCCATTCTTTTTAGAACTTAACCTAAAATTATAATTATTCTTTAACACATTCCCTGCTACGAAGTAAAAATTTGGCTTTAATTTGAATGCAATTTCTCTCATAAAAAAATGTCCTTTTTCATGAAGCTAATATACATACGATATTGCAGTAGAAAACAAAAATCATGAGCCATATATGAGTCATGTAGCAGTTAGAGTGTTAAGAACTAGTACTGAAATTTAATTTGTAATTTTTATTTTATAGCAAAATGGGTGAACGCAAAGGCCAAAATTTGTACTATCCACCAGATTATGATCCTAAATTTGGTGGCTTGAATAAATTTCAAGGGACACATGCCTTGCGAGAAAGGGCTCGAAAGCTTCACATGGGTATTTTGATAATACGATTTGAAATGCCATTTAACATCTGGTGTAATGGTTGTGAAAATCATATTGGCATGGGAGTAAGATACAATGCAGAGAAAAAGAAAGTAGGAATGTACTATAGTACACCTTTGTACCAGTTCAGAATGAAATGTCACTTATGCGACAATCATTTTGAAATTAAGACTGATCCTGCAGTATGTATTATAATGTAATATAATGAATGTTTACAGCAAATTCTTCAATTTTACTTAATGAATGTTTTATTTTTAGAATTTAAATTATGAAATAGTAAGTGGAGCAAGACGACAGGAAAATAGATGGGATCCTACGGAAAATGAACAGATTGTTCCAGAAATGAAAGAAGTTTCAAGAAGATTGTATGATGATGCTATGTATAAATTAGAACACAATTTAGAAGATAAAAAAGTTGCTAAGAGTAGATCGAATGCAATAGATAGCACATTGGCATTGAATGAATCTATATGGAAAGATGATTACTCCTCCAATTGTGCTCTTAGAGCATCTTTTCGGGTAAAACATTTATAATTGATTGTAGTCCAAAATGAATTGAAATAGAAATATTCAAAATTTACTGTATGATAAAAACTTGTTATTATTATATAATTTTACAGGCCAAGAAAAAGGAATTGCAAAATAAATCAGCTATGGATGAAGCATTTTTAAAAAAAACGGGTGTCAATATTGATTTAGTCAGTGAACATGAAGATGACATTCGATTGGCTAAATTATTAACATACAGCAAAGAGAAAAGTATGATATAGTTAATTAATTGTTATTAATTTTTATTCAAATAAGTGTTAAACAGCTTTTCTTTTTCTTTCCAGATGTGAAAAATAAATCATTGCCTCTAAAACGATTACTTTCTGTTGCTGAATCAAAAGAAAGATCAAAGAATAAAATTAAAATACCAGAGGGAAAGAAGAGGAAATATATTTCATTAGCTCCTACGATAAAATCAGAAACTATGAGTTCTAGTTCTAGTCCTAGTTCCAGTTCCAGTTCCAAAAGTATTAACAATTTATCCAGTAATAAAAGTTTATCTTTAGTCCAATACAACAATACAAGTTCAGAAAGCGATTGATAATGATTTTTATATAAAAATTTTGTAATCTGTGTATAAAGTGTAAAAAGAATAATTTTAAATTTTTAGTATTAATTTTATTTATTTATGTTGATTAGTTGTAATTACATTAATATCCAATAATTATTTGTAAGTAAAATACAATTATAAAAATAAAATTTATACAATTTAAAAAAATCTATTTTTAAATATAGAAGGATTTATTTATAGAAAACATTACTTGTATGTGTATATAAGATTGCACAGTTGAAAATGCAGGAATTCAAATATCAATTAATTGCTGATTTGTTGAAGAGGAGGCTGGTGTGAGTCTTTTTTGAATCACATGAATTTTTTTGTTGGATAAACAGATAATATAACAATGATGTTCGTAAACTATGGAAATCTTCTCAAAAGCTTCATTAGACGAAAAGGCTTTGGGATCCAGTTTGTCGGTGAGTGAGAGCAAACTCATGACAATATTTGCTACTCTTTCGTCATTTTCTAATTCACCACCAGACTAGAATAAAGGTTTGTACAAAAAACAGTAATACAAAATATAGCAATTAAAGTATAAAACTAGCAGAAATTTCATACTTACAGTCAACACGGCTCCGTCCTCAGTAAGAACTAAATAGCCAATTTGATCAGGAATTCTTTCCATTGAAAGCATTGTTCTGAAGACAAATAAGAAAAATGTCAATGATAAATAAAAAAAATAAAGTGATTGAAATAATTTTGTTCAAAATTTACCCAGTGTGTATCTTTCAAGAAGATAATATATTGAATAAATAGTTATTAACTATATCGACAAGCTACACAGATAATAATATTTTGATAAACTTTGTAGTCAACGTTGAGTAAGGAACACTGGGCGACTGGTTTAATGAATAATACTGTCACACTGGACATCAGCTGACTGTGTATATATAATTATTAAACGGCTGTACAGCCGACTGGCGAGTACCATGCGCCAAACAACGCAGAGCACAAAATTTAGATTCAAGGAATTATATTATATTATAATATAGTTGACTCGACTCAGTCGGACGTCAGGATCAAGTATAATATATTATACATGATGATCAGGCTATGATCGGTAAATTTACTTCTTTATCGATTACCGGTAAAGTAGGTAATTATAAAACTTTACAAGGCTGAAATCTGAACGCTGTATATACATTAGTAGGTATATTTACCTCTATTATCGATAATATTGCACGATTCACGTTGGTACCCTTGCATACGATTTTAAGAGTCTTATATACACGTAAGAAATTAAGAACCGATCGGATTAGTTATATATACTCCGAAAACTCTCACTTATGACTTTAAACGATATATTTGGAGTACAGAAAATACTTAAACAGCGCGTAGTATAAAAAAAAGCCTCCGGCAAAATATTATGCTTGCGGTACTTATATGCGTTTTTCTCGCGCGACGTATTATGCACCTTTACATACACGGTCGTAAGATATAAAAAGCGAGAGAAAAAAATCGATCGGCCGAAAGCGGAAACGGAAGCGATGCACTAAAACGGCGTGCCTCGAGCGGCCGGTGCAGAGATTGTATCAAAGTATTAGCAAGGCTGTGCGAGAGCCGCGCGCTGCATCGGCGCTAAAGTTTAGCGCGCTGGACGCGCTGAACTTTCACCGTCGCTTCGTCGGCCGCGCGAGCGAGCGCGCGCGCGGCTCTTCCCACGATCTCGCGTCCGCGATGCATGCACACTATTGCCAGCTTATTGCGCTCTCCCTCTCGCTTGACGGAAACCGAAAAGAAAAGGCATGTGTAAAAGACTCGAGAGGACTTTCCACTTGCGCCGCCACTCTTTGACCCCTCGCGTTGTTTTCACGCGCGGAGAAAGAGAAGCAGCGCGTTATTTCAACACTGCGTGCGGAAAGTACGGTTTTGCGCATGCTTCTTTCTAATTTTGTAAATGCTTTTATTTAAATTGAGGAAGTTGGTTTGGTCCGTCGAAATGGGGGGTCGTTTTTCGAGTTCTATACTCGAGTTCTTGAGCTTGCGAGCCATTTGAGAAGAGCGCGCGAAATTTGAAAGAACACAAATAATAGTAAATTGAATATGGAGCGCGTAGGTCGCCTCAATCTTTTTAATAAATTAATTAATTGCATGGATTAAGCTGTAAATGAAACGAATTGCGGGGTTGTTTTTTGAGTTCTATGTCTCGAGATCGAAATCGCGCCATTCGTCAAATGAAAAAAGCGCGCGAAATTTGAAACACCGAATACCAATATTTCTAGTGTAGTAAATTTTGATTGCGGTCTTTGAGCGTGAGAAGTTAATTAAGCAACGAACCGTAAGTAAGTAATTTGAAATTACATACATCATAGGAATCTGAAAATTCACTTTCCCGCACTTGTATCGAAATTTACTATTTTTTCTACATTGGGATCTGACATTTTTGGTGGAAAAAAGAACTATTCTACAAGCTTTTATTTATAATACAAGAAAGAAGAACTATCTACAAGTTTGTATTTATAATACAAGAACTATTCTACAAACTTGTATTTATAATACAAAAAAGAAGAACTATTCTACAAGCTTGTATTTATAATTTTATAATACAAGCTTGCATTATAAAACTATAAATACAAGCTTGTAGAATAGTTCTTCTTTTTTCCACCGAAAATGTCAGATCCCAATGTAGGAAAAATAGTAAATTTAGTAAATACCAATGCACCTAATCATAGAAATAAATCGCGACTTTATGCTTGATTTCAACGCGGAATTGTCTGTCAGAAGTGTTTAAATACCTGTACATATAAAAGACCGTATGTATAAGCTCGCCAAGGGTGCGAGATCCGCTTCAACGTATATATAGAGGCCAGCGCACGGAGACAGGCCGATCCGAGCTGCTACATAATATAAGGAATAAAGATGACCAGATGACCGGCGGTACTTTCACATTTAGTTAGCGACCGAGAGCCCCGAGTGAAAGAGAAAGAGGCAGATGAGCCGCGTGCAACGATCGCTAGCCACGATAATTCACGTGGGTAGCAGGCGTACGCGATGACGTTGAAAAAGAAGAGGAAAAAAAAAAATGCTCAAACCGACGGAAATTTGCTCGGAAATTTGCGGCCGTTGCGAAAGGAGAGTCTGTCTGAATTTCCGCTAACTAAGTCAGAGTCGAGATGTGTATACACTAAACTCGAAAGCACATACATGCGCATTAGCTCCCTTTGCGGCTACGGCAATTGGGATTTCTTGTGCGCTCTTTGCATGCATATGCATGTGCCTGAGTGAGCGCATCCAGTGCGCCGGCCGTCTGCATATATATGTATATAGCCTGCGTGTATAGATATATATGTATATAGGTATATATGCGTCGCAACGCGGCTACCAGATCGCGAGTCGAGTCGCACGGGTCATTTTCGCAATTGGCCATTTTTCACGATAGAAATGGAAGAAGGAACTAACGCGATGCGATGAGACACGCGGCAATATAAACTTTCCCCTCTGCGATGGACGCTCTTGCGTAAGCAATACGCTTCTCTGCCGATCGCACCGAGCCTTTCTGCCTTTTGGCCTTTTCTTCCTTCCTCGCAGCTGTTTTATTATTCGAAATGTTACATTTATAGTAAACAATATTTAAATAAGAAAATCCATCGCGAGGTCAATATAAATCTTTTGAGAATAAGCAAACGTTAGAGTGATGTTCAATAAACTTTTAAAATTATAAACAAAAAAGTGACTAATCCATCCAATGTAGTTGGGACAGTGCAATGGATTCCAATTGCATTTAATTACATTAAAGATGTCTAATAATTACTATACTTTCTGGGAAGGTAGCTTCCATCGAGCAGATTATTACTCTGGAAAAAAATTACTATACTTTACATTAATATTTATCAAAATTTTTTTTCTAAATTTTCATTTACATATGTACATAGTAAATTTACTTATAATTAATATATAGTAATTTTTTCAGAATGTCAGTTTGTATTTACTTTTCCAGACAATATATAGTAACGCGAACATTTCTCTGAGTGTATTTATTTATTTATTATAAAACACCATACGGACTTAAAAAGCACTTTTTTACAATACAATGCAAGACCAACAAGTGTAAAATAATTGTTCATAAACTAAAACTAATAAACTAATGTGAAAGAGCGCAGCTCATTTTTATGTATCTAGAATATCTAGAACACTTATCTTAATCTTCATTTCATTAATGTATTAATAAAATGACAGAATTGCATACATTTTATTGATTAATTAAATTGAAATATTTTAAATTCCTACTGCGATACTTTTTAAATTTTGCCGCTATTCAACCAGCAACTCATCCCAACCGATTAAAAACCTTTTTTCGAAGCTTTATAGCATTCTGCCGTTGCTTTTTTCTTTTTAATAGAGGATTAACTAACTATCACTTTATTAGAGCGGCAGAATAATTCCAAAAAATACGGTCATATATCGTGTGTATGAATCTCGTGTGCTGCGATACGTGTATAAGTGTCGCTTGCTAGAGATCCCCAAGGATTGAGCAAATCCTTAACAATGCTCCAGTCGAGTAAAAGCCACTGGGAGGATTCTCATAATTTCTCTTTCTTTTATCCTGCACACGCACGTATATACATGTATATATACGCATTGCAGGCTACGCGGCACTCGATATCCCGATAACTCCCTTATAGCCGCTGACTCAAGCTTGTAAGAGCTCAACTGCATACAGGCTATCTCAAAAGATGCTTACGTAAGATTAGGAGAAAGGTCGCGGAGAAAGGTCGCTGGCTCGTCGAGTGCAAACATCCTTTTTACCAGCTGCACATATATATATATATATATATTGCTTCACTATATGTCCAAACCTATCAGCTTTCATTTTGCAAGCTCGTCTTGAGATTTTCCTGCAATTCGAATGTACATTAGTACGTATTTTTTGATACTACGAGTGCGAGATACGATTTTACGCAGCTGATTTTAAGCGAGTGCGCGCAAAATTGTATTTTGCGCACGGCGTATCGAACAATATCTATATTAATTAAAATCACTTTTATTGAATCTGGTCTGTTATTCTGTACAATATTTCGTCGTTTCCTACGAAGACTAGTAGATTTCAAAAAAGGCCAATTTTTATTTGTTTTTTTTTTTTTTGAAGCTCTGGAGTAAAGTAAAGTAAAGTCTTTTAAAACCTGATAAATTCGTGGTATCATTCGTATGATACCCTAACTTTATCAGGTTTTGAAAGACTTTAGTTTAGTCCAGAGCTTCAAAAAAGGGAAATTTAAATAGATCTTTTTTGAAATCTACTAGTCTTCGTAGGAAGCGACGATTTTGCGACTCAATGTTTGTATATTCTCTAATTTGTAAAGCCCATAAATTTATGAAATAAAATAAACTACAATTCTGGGCATGAGCTGCGTATGTTATGATGTAGTAGTTGTATCTGCGAGAAAAAGGGAAATATAGATGTAGCAGCCATACTCATCTCTTGGATTTTAATTTCACGAGGATGTCCAAGTGTCGAGCCGTTGACCGAGCGGCTGACCCACTTTAAATCCTCTCGGATTTCGAATCTCCTGTGCGAGTCGTGCGTATATATGTACATGTGCGTGTGATATATATATACACAAGCCTAGCAAACAAATCGGGCCATTGGGCCAGTAGCTTATAAACCGGCAAAGACACGCCCATTCGAGGCAGATCTGCACGTGTAGGAAAAATCGCTATCACTTATTGGTTAAAATTTTCTTTTCTTCGTCATTTTCTTTTGGGGGTAGGATATACACGTCCATATAATATCGTTAATATAAGCCGAGTGGCTGTGTGTATATATACGAAGGCTATAAAACGAGTTTCGTCGGAGAAGAAGTCGCGGTAGCGTGCGCCGTCTCCGGACCTTTCGGTGAAAGGTGTCGACTGTCGAGGCACTGGCTTTCCTCAAATCGCTTGCGGCTTCTTCATTTTGACAGATGCCCCAATCTTCTTGCTGCTCATGCAAATTCATGCAAATAATTTGTACATATATATAGCGCCCCTTTTATATCGGAATGTATATACGTATTCTATTAAACGGTATAAAGAGAGAAATAGACCGCTCGTCAAAAATTGCCGATTTTTTTTTCGAGGTTAGAATGCGCAGAATTAATGTACGTGTGGCAGGTGGAATAATAGCAATTAGATAAACGCAGAGAGAAGCGGCGATTAAAAAAGGAGGCTTTCCGAAGCGAGTTTCTTTAACCGGTATACTACGGCTGTTAGTGTAGTATGTTGTATCCAGCGAAAGTGTTCGCACACGCGGTCAATGGCAGGCGCCACTTCACACTCTTTAGTAACTGACATGACACTACTCTCATTATCTAGCGGGCCCTTCTCGCTATTCGAGTTGTGTACGGAAATTTTTTATTTATTTATTTATTTATTTATTTTTGTTTAATTTTGGAATGCTATAATGTGAAAAATTATACGAAAGAAAAAATTAACGGTAACTCAGAAGAAACGTGGAAATAATGATCGATCCTAATTGTAATATGTACACGCGTGGTGTCCCGCATAAATTTCTTCATTGCCTTTTGAAAAAAAAAGAGAAAAATAATAACAGAATTACGTAAAGACATGCAAGAAGAGTAAAGGTAATCTATTATTGCATCGGCGATCATCCAAAATCATTCGCCTATTTTCATTCGTTTACATAAAATTCATTACATGCAGCTATTACGTAAAAATCTTTTTATAAACTTTCTTTTAACGCGTGTATAGTCCGTAACGAAAAGCTTTGGCAGCCAGATGTGTAACAACAAAAGCATATGAGATGTAACGTTAATTAACATTTTCTGATATTCACTTCGCGTTTTGAAAATTTAATGAGATAGATGGGTGGATAGATAGATAGATATGTTAGATATAGTCTTTATTTACCAAATTAGCAGAATGAAATCTCATTTAAATATACGTATATACAAAGAAAGCGGTAAATAAAAAAATGATGGAGTCTATTCTATTATAATATGTAGAAGCCTAATTATATATGCATCTGAAACGCTCTTTTGTTCTCTGTTACTCAAACAATATTGGAATAAGTAATGATGGTACAAACAGTTTTGGAACATTTAAAAATGCATTGCGCTCTTATTTTGTTGAATTTTATTTTGTTCATTTTGGCCCGTTTAATATTGCGAATAAATAAATTAAATAAGTAGAGAGAGATTTATTATTGCATATTCCCCTTTTATCATTAAAACTAGACTGCATATAATAAAAGAAGAATTAAAAACTTAAATTTTTCTCAAAAATTTACGAATGGATTTATACCAACATTAATATCCTGGAACAGAAATATAAAGTCTACTTCTACAAAAAAAATTAAAGCAGTTCAATTAATTTGACACCAATTAACGGCAAAAGTAAAAAATGTGATTTTCTTGAAAATATATTTTTTTTCTTCAAAACTATATACGTATTAATATCAAAATTTTATATAAAAAAATCAAAATGCATTATACAAAAATATTTTGTCTTAATATATAGGTATAGGTAGTCTTACTTCTTTCGAATTTGTAAAAATTATTATTAAATTATATAAAATAATACGACATGTAAAAAAAGGTACAAAATATAATACTTTTTGGTCTCTTCCGTCAAGGACCTATCTAATTACATAAATATACTATACAAAGATAAATATACACTATAAATGTATAATAAATGATACTATAAAAGTGATACTGATGCTTTTATACCTATAAAAATACTAAAAAAAGATTTAACGATCGATAAAAAAAAAAAATAGTTCACACTTCACTGAAATAGACACTGAGAGAGAGAGAGAGAGAGAGAGAGAGAGAGAGAGAGAAAACACCCTGTGAAATATATATAAAAGACAGAGATAAATAATAATTGACCTGTTTTTTACCATAATAGCAGTCACGAAATATATATGCAGAATACATATAATAAACAGTAAAACTTGAGGTATAAATATAATGAGAGAGGAAGGGGGAGAGAGAGCGGATCCCGATATTAATAAGAATATTAAACAGTTATTTCGAAGGCGAATTTTTTTCAGGCGAAGTATATACTGTACGAACATCCCGGGCGCGTCTCTCGGAAGTGAGAATCGACTCAAGGGGAAAGTGCTTTGTGAGTTATAAACGCGGCACTTTTTTTCTCCTCTCATCTGCATTCTTATTCGATGTCTCGAGCGCTGCATGGCACACACACGCATAAATGCAGTCGCAAGCTATTTCACCTTAAACTTAATATGCACACTTTTTTTTTCACTCGACCTCACTTTTTCCCTCTCTTATCTCGTAATTATTTATACAGCAGCCCCATTAATTATTTAACAGCCCAATTATCCTAATCTCAATTACCTATTTTCCACCTCCTCGCGCGCCGCGCGTATTCTCGTTTTTTTCCCATCCAGGCGATCTTCTTTTATATTTTATATATTTTTGAGCGAAGGAGAAAAAAAAAATGAAATTGAACGAAATTCTGCGACGTTGGCCCATCGGCCGGCACGGTAAATGGAGCGCAACGAGGAATGTTAATAGTTTGCAAGTAGGCCCGGCGAGCACAATTGCAGCGAAGTATAGTATAAAAGATTTCTAGTACGACAAACTTAAAATTGTGTAATTAGACGGGATCGAGAAGTGCAGCTGTATTAGATGAACTTATTTATTAATAAGTTGTGATTTATTTAATACGTTCATTAATAATTGACTTATTTATTAATGATATTATCATAAGGTTGTGTATACAAAGTTTATCCGAGTTGCCAAATATACACGCAGAAAAATTTTTCGTTAAAAATTATTGCAGTAATTATTACTATAGTACTATGGACCTTTGCTAAACAAATTGTTATTACAAACTCGAAAAATAAAAAAAAAACCATGTATAATTACTATAGCAAATTTTACTATAAACGTAGTAAAATTTAATATAAAAAAATAAATAATAATAATTACGAATTATAATATTTAATATTTAATTATTTTAAATATTTCTAAATTTACCTGCAACTATATAGTATTTTTTTTTTGTTATTTTTCGAGCTTGCCCTTGCTGTAGTAAGTAGTATAGTAATTTTTAATGAAAAATTTTTCTCCGTGTAATACAATAAATTCACAATAGGATAATTAAATAGGAAATTAAAAGTGATGTACGTATTATAGATGAACTTATGTACCCTCGCCTCGAATTGAAACTCGAAGAACAATTTAAAAATTTTCATGCGACGTTGCA
>JAWWEN010000002.1:1090258-1110004 GCA_035582955.1 Sycophila texana
CAAGAAATTTAGATTAACTTTTATTTAATTTTCTGTTGTGTGTACTGTAAATTTAATGCAATTTTTTACAGTGTACGTAACGACCGCGGCGGAGCGCAAAAAGATATGGATCTAAAGCAACCGATTAATCCATTATCTCTCGTGTTGTTCGCCTTGAAGAACAACGGCTACATTTACAAATTAATCGAATTTACGAGAGTGTATGTAGTCAAAATTGACTTTATTTATAGACACAGTTTTCGAGTCATGTTGCTCGTAATATCTTGCAATATACTCGTATATATAACAGTTATGTATATACTTCCTTATCTATGGAGTAAATTTTTATAGAATATTTTTTAAAATGGAGATGCGATTTTATATACATTATATATTACTGTCTTTACCTTATATTTTACACATCTGTAACTTTAAAATTGTTAAGAAAAAGATAAAGTAAAATATCCGATATAAATTCATACACGGAACCTTCTTTAAAATTTTCAAAGAGGAAATCCGATTTTGTCTTTGTTTACCTTAACTTTATCTTTTAACACACATCTATATTTTCAAAATTGTTAGAAAAAAGATAAAGTAAAGGTAAATACCTGAAATAAATTCATATGGAACATTTTTGAAATTTTCAAAAAGGAGATCTGATTCTGTCTTGTTTTTTTGCCTTATTAACTTTATTTTTTAACAAACTTCTATATTCTCAAAATTGTTAAAAAGAAGATAAAGGAAAGATAAATACCTGAAATAAATTCATAACGAACATTTTTGAAATTTTCAAAAAGTAGATCCAATTTTGTCTTTTTTTTTTTTTTGTCTTTACTTTATCTTAATTGTACACATCCATGACTTCAAAATATTTAAGAAAAAGATTAAATAAAGATAAAAAAAAAACGCAGACAAAATCAAATCCACTTCTTGAAAACTTTAAAAATATTCCATAAGAAATTTATTTCAAGTAGGTATACTTACGTTTGTCTCGCAATATAATAGCGCATTTTATGCAAAGCCGGTTGTGCTAACCTTTACAGCACTTTAACAGCTGTTCCTTTCTAAAATTCATACACAAATTTGCCAGTAATCCAGTACAGTCTTCCCGTCAGGAAGAAAAACAAATATAGAAGCCTCTACTCGATATACCGCAGTCATACTCGTCACATTAGTGTCTGTTACATGTCGTATCTTTTGTTTAAAAACAAAAGTAAAAAAAAAAAAAATTGAAATATCATTTTCTTACGGTTGCGCAAGAATATGCCCTGAAACGAGGGCCCAGGAAGAGCTCCACTTTCGCCAGTTGTACGTCAGTCGTAGGAAAGACTAGTATATCTACAATCGGAATAATCCATTTCAGATATGATTTCACGGCTTCACCTTCGCTCCGGGAGAACTTCGTACTTATGCCTCGATGAGAGATAAAAAGTGAAAAATTCACCAAGTGCATTGGATGTAGAGCGGCTTATAGCTGATACCGACGATTCGGGCTGTATATAGCAGTATATACATATACACTATATATAGGAGAATGCCCCGGCCAGAGGCGAGCCGAGAGCACAGCTTGAAGCAATGAAACTTTACGGCACCGTAAATTTGCGTTTATTGTATAATTCGTCGAGCTCTTCACCTACTAATAGTTGCTACGCTGAACCAGATGGGTTTCGATGGAATAACGACGGTATAGCTTCCTAGAGCTCTACGGCTAAAGGTTACATAAATTCGCTTCCATTTCGCAGCTTGCCAAACTCGGACATTCTCTGTGATGTAGTTTAACAAATTTCCTTTCTCCTTAAATCGCAGCTATGCATAATTTTTAATTAATAATCATATTTTTGCTTTGTTTCTCCTTTCGGTATGTACTCTTTTATAAAACTTGCGGAAATAAAACTTGTTTATTCACGCGCTTAATGCTGTTTGACGAGTTGAATGATGAAAATTGAAAAATATTGTTATTAAAAAGCTTGATCCTTGCCTACTCGTAGTTGTCTTTTAGAAATGTTTCGCTAATTGTATTCTTGGAAAGAAATGGACGAAATATAAGCATTAAAATCCATGGAATAATTGGTAAATTACACGCTAGAATAATTGCTTAATTGAGCACTAAAATACTAGGTACTTTACTTTTTGCTTAAAACATAGTCATAGTCATAAAGTTCAATAATAAACAATTTGGAGGATTTTTTTTTCTCGAGAGAGAAAGAGAGAGAGAACCAGTTTTGTTTCGCAATGAATGAAGCGAGCTATAAGGGAGCAATGGAACAAACCAGAAGAGTGTCACACTCTACAACTGTTAATATCGAATAATGAATAACGTTACCTTTAGTTTGACCCTAGGAGACTTTAGTTAAGACATGTAACATATTTTAAATTAATATTGAAAAGGTACCTATTTTATGATATCTTTATAGCTTTGCTTATATCGTCGCTTGTATAACGAAGATTATGGCACATTATCGAATTTAAAAAAAGCTTTATTTTGTTATAAAAAAGATAGTACTAAATTTATAAAAATATCTTTGAAAAATTCTCAATGATATTACATTCAATTCTATAATATAATTTACAAAAGATTTATTAATTGCCACTAGAAAAATATTTTCAAAATTGTGATGCGGAGGTGTGACCACTGTCTTGCATGGTTAGTGAGAGTGATGAGAAAAAGACTTTTTTTAGAACTTATCAAAAAAATTTAACAATAGAAAGGAGATTTATGGCTTAAGTAGTGTATAAAACGTTAATATAACATTGATTGATCGAGGACAAAGCAGATGATTTACGTACTGACCCTTGTCAGTACTTTCATTGAATATCGGGGTTTTTTGTCCATTGAGAACTAACAACAAAAATGTTGTTGTTAGTTTGAAATATTGTTGAAAAATCTAGGGAAAATATTTTATGTATTTACAAATCTATTAATTACGTGAAAACTAAAAGTCAAACTAAAAAGAATAAAATATAAAAATAAACAAGAAAATTATTTGATTCAAAAATCTGAATTCGTCCAAAAGTTATATATTATCAAATATTGTTAAAAAAATTATGAAAGAATTAATTGTATATAAATTATCATGCACTTACATATTTGACTGATTTTCGTCTCTTATTTAAATTTTGCATATAACTTTTGATCCACTAAAGATTTTTTAAACACGTAAATTTCATAAATCGCTTATTATTTTTATTTGTTATACACATTTTAGTACGACTTTCAATAGTTAACGTTTTCGTTAACGCCGTATTTCGTTAACGCGTGATTGTAAATCCTAAGATAAATATTCATTATTTTCGATAAAAAAAATCAGTCTGCAAAATTTTAGAGAAATTCAGGACCCAGTATGCTAATATTTTACTGGTAAATTCGAAAGCAGGAGTATTGCAAAAATGTTTTATTATCTATATTATTTTTTAAGGATGATGATGATGACCGAAATGATAAGCGACGAACCAATTTTTATTAAATTATTTATTTTGTCAACGTTTCAACACTAAAGCAAGTGCCTTCTTCAGGTATTATTTAATAAATATAATTAAATTTTTTCCGCCATGGTTCAAAGCACTCGTATTGTTGCTGCATTCAAATAATAAAGCGATTATTTTAATTAATTGGCCTTATTATTTAAATTAAATTAAATTTCTTATCTTTATTAAATAATTATCAACCAAAGCTCCTCATTGTAGTAAATATTTCGTCAATTTTTCTAAATTATATTAGAACTTAGAACATTAGCGGACAAGGCACTGTTAAATTTATTTTAATCAGTTTTCTTTAGTCCCATTTTCGGAATTTAGCGAAAGTAGTTTAATTTAATCAAAAGTGTATCGTCGCTGGTCATTTGAGTATTATCATCATCCTCAAAACTCTACCACCTGCGAACGTTTTTATTTCTTATTTATTTACATTATTTCTTATTTATTTACATTATTTCTTATTCATTTACATTATTTCTTGCTTATTTACATTATTTCTTATTTATTTACATTATTTCTTGCTTATTTACATTATTTCTTGCTTATTTACATTACTTCTTATTTATTTACATTATTTCTTATTCATTTACATTATTTCTTACTTATTTACATTATTTTTTACCTGCAACAATTATCAAAGTAGTATCTATACATCGGAGACCCAAAGATGTAACCCTTTCCTGCTAAGCACATCCAGAGAAGAGCCAAAGGATTTCACTGAAAAGCTTACAAGATTCGCGCACTATTATTAAGAAAAAAAAATAACAGTGGCGAGCGCGAGGGTCAAAAATATTCGGGTCGAACGGAGAATCTCTAAACGCATTCTCCTTTCTCGACACAAAAGTCCGAACGGCTCATCCCTACTACTAGCGCGATTCTACGCGCGATCGGCACGTCGTTTCGAATTTCGGCCTTTCGCAACTCTACAGCCCGTGGATATAGAGGAGACGATCGTCCAGCTGGAGGATGAGCTCCTGGCGGTTTAGTTTATGAAAGACGAGGAATCGCCGAGGCGAACATGATGTGAGACGCAAAGAAAAAAAAAACGATGCCACTCGCTCTCTTCTCTATCGAATTATATCTTGATTTCAAAAAATCGAAAGCTTCGCCACGTCCTTGCGCGATCGTCGTTCTATTTATTTTTTTTCATCGAAAATTTATTCACGAGGTGTGCTTATTAATGGCGGATTACTTCTGTATTTTCTAAATTCTCGCTCATCGATCTTCTTTTCCTGTGCGTCCATGTTTATTCATTGAAAAAAAAAAAAAAAACGAAATCACGCATCTAATAATAATAACCACTGCTGGGTTCATCTGTATATGTGCGCGGTGCCCGCATTGCGTGCAGTTCAAGCGCCGAAACAGATTTTTTACAATAAATAAAACATTTATTTTTTTCCTTGTCAGCCGTCAGTTTGAAAAAATTCGATATGGGTAATACGGTATACTGACGGAACGAATAATATGATGATTTATAAGGCAGTATACAGCCTCTAATGCTAATTAAGTGAAACTTTTAGATTTTTCAAACGACTCACAAAACATATAGATCGTAAATTCATTTTTTTTTTATTTTACTTCTCTTTTTTATGAGTTTCGAGATAGTCAATTTAGCGAGTTATTAATTTAATTGATAAACTGCAGTGCGGGAATCGCTTCCGTGGAAAAAGGACGAGGAAGTGATTGATACGTTCGTAGGTATAACAAGGCAGAAAAGTAAAAGTGAAAATAAAAAGGGATTTCCCCAAAAATATTTTCTATTTTCGTTGATTCTGACGATTCCTCTCCCTTGTTATTTATTTATTCATTCATTAATTTATTAGTTTTTAGATGACGAATATTAATATTTTTTTTACACTTTTATTGTTGAAGGACGTTTTAAGCACGTACGATGATTAATAAATAAATAAATAAATTAATTAATTAATATTAAGTGCGTAAGTACTTTCTTACAATAAAATAATACAAAATATAAGCTCATAATATAAATAAAGTTTGCAAATTTAATAATGTAATTTAATAATGTAATTAATTAATGTACATGGCACTGGAAGATCCAATTGTATTTTTCAATTCTTTAATGCTTTAAATATTGGCAATACTCGTTTTCAACAGATTTACTTAACTCATTTCCAGGAAAGTAAAAGCAGATGTTATTAATAGATTTCTGTTATTTTAAACTGCGGAAATTTCTCAAGTTATAGTTTAGCGTTTTATATTTAAATGAATCAAGTAAATTCGCCCAATTTATAAAATTATGCATAACTTTTTAAATGAAAAAAATATCGTTATAACAATGATGCGATCTATATATCTAACATATTGAATTTCAAAATAAAGTTGTAACTTCCTTATCGAATCTATATCAGATGGTCGCAAGATATCAAAACGCAGATATCTTAATATCTTCAGTTGAGGATTAAACACTTTTTAGTATTTTAAAAAATGTACCAGTAATTTGCATGGAATTTAGCGAATTGCCAATTTAATGGATACAGCTGTACTTTGAATCCATTTCCAGGGAAACATGGACAAGGAAGTGATTAATAAAATTGCCGATAAAAATTGGCAAAAGGTAAAAGGATAAAGGAAAAGGATTTTTCCTAAAAAGTTTTTTATTTTCTTTAATTCTAGCGTTTACACCTTTCGCTCCTTCACGAAAAAAAAGCTTGTTATACTAACCAGCTGTGTAATTAAAAAGGATACAACTACGAAGGATAGTTATTTTTTACTAACATAAAATCGTTGCACCAACTATTTTCAAGTAGTTAAAGTAATTAATTTATAGTACACAATGTAACCAATAAAGTAGTTACAAGAACTATTTTATATAGTAAAAAATTCTAATCGTATCGCTCGCGACTAAAATAAAATATTACATGTAACTAGTTTAATGTTTAATGTTACTAAACTTTTGCTTAGTTACAGTTGCTAATTATTTTTTCAGCAATCTAAAAACGAAATTGGTTATTCTTACCATTACTATTCATTTACTAATTATATTGGTAGCGTTAAATATTTGCGTTCACTTGTACGCCGAATTTAGCGAGCTGCTAATTTAACGAATCAGCTGGACTCAAAAAAGTTACCGATAAAAATCGGCAGATAAAAGTTAAAAGGAAAATGATTTTTCTATTTTCATTAATTCCATCGTTACCTCTTCTTCCTTTATACACGCCGAATTGAACGAGTTGCTAATTTAACGGATCAGTCGCAGGAACTTATAACAAAGTTACCGATATAAAAATCGTCAAAAGTCAGGAAGGAAAACGAAAACAGATTTCCTCCATAAAAGTTTTGTATTTTCAATTCCAGCATTACACACCTCTTCTCCCTTTATCCGCCCAATTCAGTGAGCTGCTATAATTTAACGAATCAGCCGTACCTAATAAAGTTACCGATATATAAAAAAATCGGCAAAAGTCAAAAAGGAAAAGTCTCCCGTTTCTACCAACTGGACCGATCCACCGATCGGATGCGTATGCAGTGTCCAACTAAACTTGAAAAAGCTGAAATTTAATAGTCAACTGCTCGGATAAATGAATTACGTACGAAAGCGATATACGTGCAGGGACACGGCATATACGGACGAATAAGGAGGATTCCCGAGGCCGATGCGCTCGCGCGTAAGACGCGTAAGGCGCGTAAGGTGCAGGAGGAGGATGACGGCGGCGACTTGCTCTTCTCGCGCTCTCCGGAGAAAGGGGAGGGGAAGTCGCGGGAGAGAAAGAGAGAGAGGAAGGGTAGGGGGAGGGGGGGGGGCGCCGCGGCGAATTCGAGAGATATTCGAGCGGACGAGAGTGAGAGGGAGCCGAAAGCGAGAGAGAGAGAGCGACGAGGAGCGAGAGATTTGCAATAGCTCGGTCGCATCTCATAGGTGATGGGTCCGCCGAGTGGGGCCCGCGACTCTCTGCTCCGTATAAAAGGGGCCTCCAAGACAACCTCGGAGCATCAGTCCTCAAATCAAGGAACAGCAGCAACCATGAGGGCATTCCTGGTAAGTCGCTCGCTCCGTTCCTTCCTTCCTGCCTCGATCCTTCCTCTTTCCTCATATTTCTTCATTTCTTCATTCCTTCGGCTACTCTTCTTCACTCCTCGCTTCTTCAGCTCTTCAATCCTCAATCCTTCAGTTACTCTTCTTTCATTCCTCGTTTCTTCAGCCTACTCTTCTTCACTCTTCGTTTCTTCAACCTACTCTTCAACCTACTCTTCCTTAGAGCTGGGACCAGTTGTTGGTCCAGCTTCATTGGCCCCTCGTCCTTTAAAAAAAAAAAAAAAAAGAAACGAAAAAAAAAACAGTTGACCTCGTGTTGAGCTCTCTCGTGGCGACACTACTCGTATACTTGAACGCACGTCGGGATGTCGGCAGCAAACAAAGTGTCAGTGATTGAAAAAAAATGTTTGCAGATCTTGACTTTGGCCTCGGTGGCACTGGCTCGGCCGGAAGCCGGCTACTCGTACAACCAGCCGAGCGCGCCCAGCGGCAGCTACGGCGCCCCCGGAGGCGGATTCGGCGGCGGTAGCATCGGCGGCGGCGGCGGCGGCATCGGAGGTGGACACGGAGGCGGCATCGGAGGCGGCATCGGCGGTGGACACGGAGGCGGATTCGGAGGTGGCTCAGGATTCGGCGGTGGTTCCGGCGGTGGCTCAGGATTCGGCGGCGGTTCCGGCGGTGGCTCAGGATTCGGCGGCGGCTCAGGATTCGGCGGTGGTTCCGGCGGCTTCGGCGGCGGCGCCGGCGGATCCGGCGGCACTCTGATCCAGAAGCACATCTACGTGCACGTGCCCCCACCAGAGCCCGTGGAGGAGAGGCCGATCCGCCAGTTCGGACCCAGCGCCCCTGCCCAGAAGCACTACAAGATCATCTTCATCAAGGCCCCGACCCCGCCGACCCCGACTGCACCCGCAATCTCCGCTCTGCCCGCTCAGGACGAGCAGAAGACCCTCATCTACGTCCTGGTTAAGAAGCCCGAGGAGGCGCCAGAATTCAGCCTGCCCACCGCTGCTCCCACACAGCCCAGCAAGCCCGAGGTCTACTTCATCAAGTACAAGACTCAGGTAAGGAAGAAATTAAGAGATTCCCTGTAATTTTCAGCTTTTTCTTCTATACTCGAAGTTTTCTTGAGATATGTACCAGAGTAGGAATCAGATGGGGATGTGGTCCATTTATCCTTGTCATAAGGGGCCACGTGTATATAAGATTTTTTCATACCCCATCAATTTTCTATACTGGTTATATCTGCTACAAGGTGGAAACATGTAATCGGATGACTCGAAGGTTTCAAATTGGAGCGCAGCACACTTTTGAAAATTTCATGAGATGCATTGCCGCAACTCTGAGCGCTCACATGCAGTTTTCATGAGGCACGTGCTGCAATTTGGAGCGCAGTCATTAAAAGCTTCGTAAATTAGTGCCGCGCAATCTGGAGAGACCAAGCCTCTTTAGGATCTTCAGATCTTAATGACAAAATTGAAAATTAACAGCAATCTGGAAAGGCCAAGTTTCTTTGAGATCTTCAAGTCTTAATGAAAAATTGAAAATTAACGGCAATCTGGAAAGGCCAAGTTTCTTAGAGATCTTCGAGTCTTAATGAAAGATTGAAAATTAACGGCAATCTGGAAAGGCCAAGTTTCTTAGAGATCTTCGAGTTTTAATGAAAAATTGAAAATCAAAGGCAATCTGGAGAGGCCAAGTTTCTTTGAGATCTTCGAGTCTTAATGAAAAATTGAAAATGAACGGCAATCTGGAAAGGCCGAGGCCAAGCTTCTTTAACATCTTAAAATCCTGATGATCGATAATTAAAAATTAACATCTGGTTGTTGACGATTTACAGAAGGATGGTGGTGCCGGAGGCATCGGCGGCGGATCCGGTGGACTCGGTGGACTCGGCGGACTCGGAGGAGGAATCGGCGGTGGTCACGGCGATGACGGCGGTCTCGGCGGTCTCGGCGGCGGCATTGGCGGCGGCTCTATCGGCGGCGGCATTGGCGGTGGACACGGTGGATCCAGCGGTGGCTCCGGCGGATCGAGCGGACCCAGCTCGAGCTACGGAGCACCCGGAGCTTCCGGACCCTACTAGTCAATTCCCCCGAGCACTCTCCTCCCGGCTTCTCCGCCCGCCAATAGGCCCAGCAGGCGGCCAGCAGAACTCGAACAACACAGCAAGACACTAAACTATCCACCAAACAGTAGCACAGCGATGCGACACACTTATGATGATTTTAAGATTATCGCAAATGAGCGAGGCGAGATTAGTCCGTTTGTAAGATAGCCCAGACCCAGACCAAGAAGCGACAACCTCGAGAAGCGACGACAAAGAGGCTGCCCTTCTGCGACTGTATTATATATTATAATATTAAAAAAAAAATAATTGCGAGCGTATTATCCAGGCCCGAGAGGACGACCAGACACACTGATTGTCGGCTCGACGGCCGGACGAAGATTATTTTTGCATACATGCGAGAACGTCTCCTCTCAACCTCGAAGGGGAGAAAAAACTTTTTTTTATACCTATTTTTTGCAAGAAAACGGTGGCGAAATAAAGCTTTTTTATGTATTTTTTTACATAAACAGAAAAAAAAAACGTTCTCTGCCTTTATTCTTTCGACTCCGTCGTTATGATATTAACGATTCCTCCTGAATATTGACACTGCAGCTGCAATAAAAAATCCTTTCTTCCTTTGTGTATAAATTATCCTTATGATATGAAATCCGTTGATAATGTGAAGGCTGCTTAAAAGCTGCCGAAACGAAAGGAAACGAGTTCCGGATCATATGGAAGCTACGACGGAAGCTCGCGGCAACTTTCACTTGTATATATCGCTAGAAGGGGAACATCGATGAGGGGGACTCACTACCTTTAGCCTTTTCGACAACCGCGCGGCGCTCGATGCTTTCGTCAGCTGGAGAATCTGAGAGTATCTCATTGTCTCCTCAATTTTCAACACGCAATTGCGCGCCGCGCAACTGACCTTCTCCTCCCCCTTTCTTCTGCTTACTTCTTTCCTCCTTTTTCTTTTTTCTTCTTCTTCTTTCTTCCTTTTTCTTTTTTTCTTCTTCTTACTACTTCTTTCTTCTTCTTAGTACTTCTTCCTTCTTTCTACTTCTTACTACTTCTTACTATTTCTTCCTTCTTTCTACTTCTTATACTACTTCTTCTTACTACTTCTTCCTTCTTTCTACTTCTTACTATTTCTTCCTTCTTTCTACTTCTTACTACTTCTTCTTACTACTTCTTCCTTCTTTCTACTTCTTACTTCTTTATACTTGTTCATTCTTTTTCTTACTTCTTTCTTCGTGCTACTTCTTCTGACAGCTTCATTCAGCTTTCTACTTCATTATTCATTATTCTCGATTATTATAATCATTCTTCATGTTTCTTCATATTTTTTCTTAAAAATTGCGCACGCGGACCTCTCTGGAAAAGCCTAGCGCTTGCTAAAGTATAACTCTGCTTTACGTAACGCGTCGCGTTGCCGCGGGATGCAGTCGGTTCGGAGCGAAGTAAAATGAGCGGGGGGCGACACGAGCGAGCAGAGAGCCTAGAAAAGAGTATTTTTTTTTTATTTATTTTTTTACTGCGCTCATGGCGCGCGCCTCGGCTGGAAAGTCACAATGGAAAGTAGCTTCTTTTATAATTTATCCGGGAGGCCTGGGGGCATCGTTATGTACCTCCGCTCGAGCCTCGGTTCATCGCCGGAAGGTGTGCAGCGAAAGCGATCCTCTCCGGAATACATCTGCGATCGATAGCCCGCTTAGGAGAGAGAGAACATGCGAGAACCGCGAGAAGCTCCTCCGCGACGCAGACGGTGGAGGCATCCTGGAACTTTCACGAAACTTTATTAGAAACAAAAAGAGGCGTATATGGTTTCGCGTTGCTCTCTTATGCCTCCTTCGGGTGATAACAAACTGAATATGTTACACTTATTTGTTGCGCGAATTTTCGAAGCTCCCTCTAGTTTATTTTTCTATGATCTGGATTTTTTAATAATAATAATAATATTGGTGAATTTAAATATGAAATTTTACGTCGTTTTGAGGCACTTATTATAGTTTTGTTTATTGTTGTTAATTCGTTTCTAAATTTATATGCTACTTAAGAATCACTGTTTTTTTCGCGTAATATTTTAAATACATAAATTAATCGTTTTTATTTTTTTTTGTTCGATGAGAGTGCGTGGTGAGAAATGAACAGAAGAAATTTTTTTTAATCGGAAGAAAAACGTACGCCACTTGTTAGTATTTCTTATTGTTCTTACGTTTTTCAAACGAAAATAAAAAATGAATTAATATTCGTATTTTTTTGCAGCTCTGTAATTCATTTATTAATAATTTTCTATAATATATAAAGTTAAATAAAATTATTTTCTCCGTCAAAAATCTTGCAATTACTGCTATAAGTGGAACAGTTTTGATGTAGTATAACTGAGTAGTATTCACTTATTTGAGTGAAATTTCATTTATGCATCTTCAGCCTTCATTTTCTAATAATCTTCATTTTTTAAGAACACTCTTATAATTGGAATGATTCACTGCAAAAAAACTTTTATAGATCCAACTAAAAATTCTGTTAAATCCTTCTTACGAAAGTAATTTATTGATTTACCTAAAGATTTAGTTGAATTAATAAAAGTTTTAGTTAAAAAATCGATCCAGTTAAATATTTTTTCAATTTAAAATTTTGGTTGATTAAACGAAATACTTAGTTAAATAAACTAAAGGGGTGGAGAGAAATTTAGTTGGATCTAAAAAATTTTTTTTCGGTGTAATATATCAATAAACATTTTAGTTAAATAGTTTACTCAAAATTGAATAAAAAAAATGCTCACTGAATAATCTTCCTCAAAGTGTCCATGAGACTTCTGCCAATGATGGAACGGTGATTTAAGAAGGCTATTCAATCGTTGACATTCAGCTTTAGTTAGTTTTATAAAAAAATTTCATTCTATTGTTTTACTTTTATTTTAAGAAATAAGAAATTTCTTGTTGAACTTTTATACTTTCATTACAATTTAATGGCAATTTTACTCGTTTAATATTTTTAAATAAATAAATAAACATTACTTTATTAAAATATTGAATTATATTTGTTCGTCATTTAAATATAGTTTTGTTATGTTTTATGTAATTTATTTTCTCTTCAACTCGTTCTAAAATTATACTTCGAAACACGTATGAACTATTTATTCATGTTATAATTATAAATAAATGCATAAATATAAGAATAAATGAATCTTTTTAATTTTTTTCTTAGTGAGAAAATATGAGAAATGAAAAGATGAAAATTTTTTTAAAAGGAGAAGAGAGACTTGGCTTCCTAGTATTTGTAATTGCGTGTTGTCTGGAGAGCTCTAGGAGGAAGCTTCTCGAGACGCGCACTCTTCCTGCGGTGTCTTGTCTCTATGCTACTTAAATCTTTCTTTTCACCGAGAGGCGCTATGAGGCATGCATCCCACCATCATAAATCTCATAAATCATCATACTCTTAGAGCTTCAATTATCGACCGATTCTTCAGACTCTATATCATTCTCTTCTGACTTTCTGTGAATTGACGTACACTATTACATTTTTTTAAAAAAAAAAAACGTTCAATTTAATAAATCATATTTTACTGTAACGTTTTAACAATAGAATGAAAAGAAAAATAGTAATCTTATAAACGAAGTATTTCTTTACAAGTTTTCCAAGTAAATATTTCTTTTATATAAATCGACTAAATTTATTTGAAACTGTAAAATGAATTTAGTTGTAAAGAAATTTTTAGTAGATTTAAATGTATATTATTTATTTCGAAAATTTTTGAAGTTTTGAATATTTTTTTTTTTGAACATACTAATTTTTCTTTCAATGGAATTTGATTTTTCATTCCTTATTATTTCCTATTATCATATATATTCTACTACGAAGGACTTCTAAGCTCACGTGATTAATGTTAATAAATAAATAAATTTATCTTCTATTAAATATCTCTATAGCAATTTGTTTAATTAATGGATTAATATCCGTTCGAGTTATATCATTATATTCATTTTAATCATCGGATGATTTCACTTTTATAAATATATAGGGATTAATATGAAAACTTACTTATAAATTTGAAATTTTCCAATTATTTTGAAATTTATTTTAAACTATTGTATATGGATAAACGAATAATAATTGATCTTTAGCACGCCAAGCGCTCCGAATTTCGCAATGCAGTTTATATAGAGTGAAATAGCAAGCTAATCTCGAAAATATACAACATCCTTATTAACTACTTCCATAAATCAATGTCTTCTCGTCATGAACAAATTGAATGAGTTTACTTAGTTATGTAGCCTGTCAAAAATAAATTATAACGTTACAACATTTTCATGGACCGTCAAATATATATTGGATACGTGCAGCGCACGTATAATTGCCGCGCAAGGTCGTGGAATGATGACACTAGAAAAAAAAACTAATGATGATAATGTGCTTGTTCAATAAATTGCTGAAAATTTGGAAAGTGGGTATATTATCATTTAAAGTGGAATAAAGTCAAGTCTCTTATAAATAAGTGAATAATCTGCACTTATTTTTCCTCTAAAAGTCTCCCACTTGATACCAATCGTAGAAGAGATTTGAATAAGTTTAAAGATATTTAAATAAGTGAAAAGTTGAATATACACGAATATAAACAAATGTTAATGAATATATTATTCATTAATATTAGTGATGTTAACAATATATTAAAAATAAATTCTTTATTTTAGTTTATAAGTTAATTTTTATGTTTTCCAGACTACTTGCTAACGGGGAATATTATCTCTCTCTGCATGGTCACTATATTGTTAAACTGGGAAACTAGTATAATATGTAATATAATGAATGTATTACTATGATAAATAAATAAATGAATAAATGAATAAATAGTGCATTGATTTAATCATGATTATACGAAAATTACTATACGAAATTAAATATTCAATCTGCGAAGTCATTGCTTCCATTACAGTGTGCAAGACTTCCATGGTACGATCAATTGTTTATTAATTGTTAATTTAGCTTGTTACATCTATAAGGAATATTACTTTTGACCTTTGCGCCTGGTCCACTTCAGGCTACCTGCAGTAATTTTACTATTGGATTTTATTTGACTAGTAATATATAAGCCAAGGAAAATGTAAAACACTTCTTTAATTTTAATTATAATAAATTCGATTTCACCTAATATATTCAAAGATATAATTATCACTTAAAAAATATTTTTGCGATCTACATACTATATACTATCTATAGTATTTAGTAAAACAAAGACACATTCGTAAAATAAAAAAAATGACTATAGTGGTTATTGTAGTTCATTTTAAAATATTTAAGTTAAATTTTGCTATATAGTTATATATTAAATTTTATTACCATTATAGTAAACTTTGCTAAAAATTAAACGATTAAAAAAATTGTTTTTTATTTTCCACTTGAAAAATGTTTAAATAAATATTTAAATAATCTATCTCATTTTAATGGTAGCGTTCACTTTGTAACTTTGCTTCTCAGTCGTTACATATGTCTTTTGTTCCACTGCAAACGGAATTTCTGCCCGTTGAAAAATTTAATAAACATAAATAAATCAATCAATCAATATTTAAATAAATAAATAAATAAATAAACAAAGGAAAAAATTGGCAAGTATTTGACTAATACAAAAGGAATTCTTCCGCCTGCGGAATGTCGCGCTTATTGGCTTATCGGTGGATTAGCATCGCCTCACAGAGAAAGAGTAGACGCGCTGCTCATTCCGACGATATACGATTCTAAGCATATACTACAGAAGCGTGCAATGTGTGCGATAGAAGTGTTGCGTGGCCTTTAGACCAGCCGGGACTGACCCTTGCTTTCACCCGGTAGCGTCCCTCGCTCTCCGCCGGTCACCTACTTCTTCAGATTTCAAGTAAGCAGTCCGAAGAAAATAGAAAATAGAAAGAGCCGCAGACCTGCTGACGTAACGCGACTGACTCGCGAAGCGAAGATCATCGAATTGACGGCTCACTAATCACGTGTATCCAAACGAAGGAATGAGAAAGGAAGAAGGGGACATGGCGGATAGAAAACGCGTCGCTTATTAGGGTAATTTATTAGTTTAGTTTCATTTTATTTCAGTTTGTTTTTGTTAACTCGTTCTAAATTGATGCTAATATACGTAATTAAGGACTACTTTGTATGCGTAATGATTATCAATATTATAGGCAAGAATAAATCGTTTTTTATGAATTTCTTTTCTCGTCTGATGAGAACAATATGACAAAATAAATAGTTAAACATTTTTTTTTTGTATTTAAAAGAGCGACGCCGTTCGGTACATTATTGTGTATTAGAAGAAAAAATGCATACTTTTTTGTTGCTCTTACCTTTTTAAAAACAGAAAAAAATTATCACACGCGCAATTTTCGCAGCTCTTTAGTTAATTTATACAGTGATCTTCTATGTATGAGTTTAATAAAATACGATATATTGAAAACCTTTAGAAATGTAAATTTAATTAAAACTTTAATTTATTTATTTAAACTTAAAAATGAAACTTTAAAACTCTTAATTACTGCAACAAGTGAACGATTTTTTTTTGTATTATAACTGGTTATTCATTTAAATCAGAAAAATTTCACGTATGCATATTTCAGCGTTTATTTTTTAATAATATTCATTTTACAATAATATATTCTAGTTGGATTCTTTTCGATGTTCATTACAATAGAATAATTATTCAACGGAGGATGGAAAGAAATGACTGGAAACGCCGTCACCGCTATGCGTCTGCCGCACTTTTCTACTGCAGTACATATTGTATATATGTATATATATACGTACTATTATTATAGATAATAATCATCTAATTCGATGTTCCACCTATTCTTGCAGTGATCATTACGCAACAGATTCTTCTTCCTTTTTTTTTTGTTTATTAATTAACAACACTTTTTTTTTCACTATGACGAGCTCGAATCTCTCCGTCGCGGCTCCTTCGAACCTTTAATAATTCCTCCTCCTTCTATTACTGAATCCCATTATGTCGCGTCACTTTGGACCTTCTCCCTTTTTTTCCGTTTTCTTTTTTTTTTTTTGTATTTTTTTTTTATTACTATTATCTGGCATTACGATCCATTCTCACGCTGATATACTCGCTTCGTTATTTTTCGTTCGGCCGCCGCCAGACGACTACTGAGAAACTTGAGCAACAGATTAAATTCTTAATAAAGAGCACTCATTGTTTTCCGTGGCTGCTCTATAAAACCTGGGGGGGTTCCGCGGGCGGGGGGCTTTGCCCGGAGTAGTCGCGCCGCTCATGCCCCCGGCCTGGTCTTTATTGTAAATATTCAAAAAGATCTTGTTCAGAGAAAGTAATGTGCTTTCTCATATAAAACGAACATTTTACTGCTACATTTCTCTTCGCGTAGCGTTTCGTGAATCATCGTAACGTCGAAAAAGTTATTATTGCGCGCATGAAAATGTATTATATATATATACTTGAAACGCGCAACGGGTTTGCACTTTTTTTCTGAAATTAAAATGTGTCATAAAAAAAAAAACATTTTTTTTCTAACGCAGGCTATTATTCATTTGTACGTACTTTTCAGTAGGAATAAAATTTTAATATCTGACTCTATATGTATGTAAGATTTTCAATAGGATTTCTTTTGTATGTAAGTTAATGCTGGATTAAAGTGATTTGATCGTTTTAAAATTTTATTTATTAATTATTTAATAAATATCTCGTATAATATGTAACATAAGGCTGAATTAAATTGATTTGATCGTTTAAATGTTTCATCTATTTATTTATTTCATAATAATTCAACGGATTTCATAGTACGTACAATTGAATTAAATAATGTTTGAAGCTAATAACTAAAACAAAAACTAATGGTAAAAGAATGAAACGACTTTTTAAACGAAATAAAATAAAATATTATGAGGTATAATATTGTTCTGCATGCGTTTTTCTAATCGAAATTTTCTTATTTAATAAATTTTCTAATTATTATCATAAATTTTCGTAATAAAGAAAATTTAGTAATTTATTTACGAAGAACGAAGGTACAGAGCGTATAATAAGGCATTTTTACTGCGCTCCATTTTAAAAGTCGTTAAACTCATTTTAATAAATTGTTGCTTAAAATTATGCGCGGAAGAAGTGGCGTCATCTTTAGTTAAAGAGATAAGGAGTAAAGTGAAAGGCGTGCTGCAGAGGATCGGTATATACTCGCGAGCAGCGAGTCGCAGCTCCTGGTACGAAGGATCATATATACGAAGGAAAGTTGCTCGGCAGATATTACCGACTCCGAAAAAGATCCGGTGAGATTGTACAGAAAGCTAACTTTCGTAATGTGCATAATACAGCTAATTGACATTATCATCGGAAAGTTTGAGCATCGCAGAAGTAACGAATGAATAAGTAGTTTACTATTGCATGGTTATTTATTTATTTTTTTTTTTTATTTTGCTAAACGAATAAGAAAGTTCATTAGCGACGACTGATTTTCAACGAACGAGGATAAGTCCGATATTTTTGCGATTTATACACGGAAAAATATTTTTTATTAAAAATTGCTGTAATGACTACTTATTTAAAGCAAGGATAAACTCGTAAAATAGAAAATTTATACACTGAGAAAAAAATTTCATTGAATTGAAGAAACCTTCATTTGAATCAATGAAATAGCTTCATTGCGGGCTGTCCATCAAATATTTATTTGAATTAAAGAGCATGTTTCATTGTTATTAATGAAATATTTCATTAAGTGAAAGAAAGAGTGTTTGATTGGAAGAATTAAATATTTATTTGACTTAAAAATACTTTCTATTGAAACTAAAGATTACAGTAATTTTTAACGTAATATTTTTCTGCGTGAAATTATGCAATAAGAATCGGCGAGCCAATGATCTAACTTATATGCTCTGCAGAAAATGTAAAAATTAATAAATTGAACATATCATGGATTAAATAGCAATTAATTAAATGGAACATTATGCAACGAGTGCACAAAGCAGGGAATTCTTTCACAAGTCTTGCTTGTCATTGTAGTTCACCGAGATGAGAGTGTTGCACTTCCGGATTACCGACTTGAATAAAACTTTTATAGAAATGATTTATTTCTAGTAGTATAGTGAAACTTTATTTAAAAGTTATTATTTTTAATAATTTTAATCATTATTTTATGCTTTCGCCTTTAACGAAGACTAAAAACATTTCAGAATTTAAGTAAGAAAGCTCTACTTCATGACAGAAAAAGATATTTCTAAAGTTTGAACGAAAAACAAAGTATTTAAATCTCGAATAGATAACTCTCTTCTTTTATAATATATATAGATAATATCTCTTTTTTATAATTTAAAATTAAAAGTATGGTTCTTTTTAAAAATATTAAGTTTGTTAGTTTTGATTATAGTCGACGTTATGAATAATTATTCAAATATTGTTAGGTTCAGATGACTGTTGTTGAACAAAAGTTGATGGAACTAAAATATTATTAGTGTTTTGTTCGTTATTAGAAAACAATTTTAAAAATTTCATTCAAATTGGTCATCCGAAGCTGCGACACTCTCCTGGATAACCAGCGTGACAAAAAAAAAAACGAATGCAATAAAATATAGCTTGCAATAGTGTGCAGTACTATATAGTTACTATTTTCTAACAATAATAAATAAAAAAAGTTATCCTTCATTAAAAAATCTCTAAAAATTTGATTAATTAAATAACGATTAGTACCTTAGTCGAACTAAAATTTTTTTTGAGAATTAATAGAATCATTTTAATCATCAGAGCATTTCATTAACACGCTCGAGCAAAATTTAACAATGAAAAGGATATGGACAGTTTTAATAGGGTATAAAACGTTATATTGATTAATCGAGCATATAAAGCAAACGATTTATGCACTGAGTGCGAAAGCAGTTTGTTTTACGCACATTACATCGTGCATCTTACTCTGCAGTAGAATATATGTACCTAAGGCTCGAAAATAAGTGTTTCGAGTAAAAGGTATTATAAAAAACATTTAACTACTATTATTTTTTAACTTCATGCTGTAAAAAGTTTACACTGGCTTTAGGCTTTTATGCCTTGAAAATGAAAAATATAATTGCATCTAAGCTAGTCAAGGGGATCGCAGGCCTGTGTTAATCTTGAAAGAAGTAGGGGAAGGGCGGGCAAGCCGGACACCTTAAGGAAAAGCAGATAAAAAAATAAATTAAACAATAACAAATAAATAAATTTTTTGTGGCATTTCAAATTAAACATATAAAGGTACAAATAAATCTAAATAACTTTAGT
>JAWWEN010000002.1:1144812-1157110 GCA_035582955.1 Sycophila texana
CACAAAAAAAATAAGCAGAGAGAGAGAGAGAGAGAGAGAGAGAGAGAGAGAGAGAGAGAGAGAGAGAGAGAGAGAGAGCGAGATTGAGAGAGTGAGAGTGAGTGAGAGAGACAGGAAGTCGAGTTCGCTTCGATTGCCTCGTAAAATTTCATTTAAAACTAAGCGGCAGCAGCCGGTGCCACTACAGAGCGATTAAGACGTGGCCCGGGCTCGCTTATGGATTAGGAGAGCCACGGATGGGGAACCACGCCCGAACAGTTAATTCAGATTTAAATGTGGCAACGCAGCGCGCCCCGAGGGAGAAGCGAGAGAGAGGATACGAATCCTGAAGCGGCCCGCGGCTTAGAGCATGCCATGGCATTTTAATAAAGACGTTTACCCTATCCCCATATAATTGGAGCCAGACCAATTTACGCGCAGCATTCATTGCGACGCAGCTGCCGTTTCGGAATAATTGATAGAGGAGGCACGAGAGACGTTCGATGGAGATTTGGTCGCTGGGACAAATGGTAGAGTTTGTGGTATAAGTACCTCGAATTTGAGAGGGTTATTAATTTATCACAGCCAGACGTATGAGCATAAAGTCATGGGTTCGTGCATTTATACATTGAAGAATCGGGCAAGAGGGTAAAATTTAAAAATAAGTATAAATTAGCCAATAAAAAATTCGAGGTAGACAGTTAGCCGCATGGTAATTTTCATGAATCATAATGGTAAAAATTTTCATTTATAAAATCTACTCTAATTATAAGTAATTGTATACTGACAAAAGTTGCTGTGATGGTTGGTAAAAGGTACAAATTGTTTGGTAATAACGCTTCACTTATTTTCTATAATATTTACAATTCATCGATTGCAATTTTTACTTCATTCTGTTGATAATACTGACTCTTTTAATGAACTTTTACCAGTAACTTTTTCAATTTACTTATTAAATTTCCCGCATTTGGATCTCACAGTGCACTCAATCTATCACCGGAACATCATGGCGATTTTCTTTTGCAAAAGTAGGCTGCAAAAGAATTACTTCGGTATGCACTTCGGTAGTCGTTTCATTAATCGTCTCTTCTGTCATACATCAAAACAAATTTTTAATCGAACAACGCCGTACTACTTTGTTAAAATTCCTTTTAAATTAATCAAAAAATTACTGAATATCCATTTATACACAGAAACCGCAACGGGCTTCATAATGCAGTCCCCCACCCCCACACCCCATCCACCTTTGCCGCTCGCGTTTAATTCGAAATATCACCGAGATGAAATATCGCGTAATAACCGTTCGAAATTAATGACTGGGCGCACGCGCGCCATATGCAAAACGTGCCTGGGCCCGTAAAACTGCGCGCCAAGCGAAGAATTCGCCGAGCCGCTGTTTGGTCAAGTCCTCGCCTCTCTTTTGATATTCATTGCTGGGCTTTTGAGGGTGGAACAGACAAGAGCAGGGGGGAGGCGAGGAGGAGGCGGGGAAGGGGAGAACCTAGCGGTCTGAGGGGGTGCGCGTGGCGGAAAAAGCTTGGCGCCTGAATGGGATTAGTTCGCGGCACGCGGCTGAGAAAGCTCCGCCGCGATTCTCGAACAATTACGGGATCAGTCGAATGTTTTTACTCTCTCCCTCGTATTTTCTCTCGCTTTTCTCCGCTGCGCGGGTTTTTTTCGACCCTCCCACTGGCTCCCTCCCCCTACCTCTCCCTCGCCGCGTTTAATCAACGAAATAGTCGGTTGTGAGTTTATAATTACTTGCGGAATTGTTTGCCTTAGCCGCGAGAAATTAATTTGATTCTTTGATTGGCAGTGATTTTCAGGTTTGAACGCGCGCCCCACGTCAAAGCTGCCTTCTCAATCGTCAAAAATCGTTTGACGGTTGGGTAAAATTTTATTAACGGATATACGCTGAATGCTTTCATCGCTGAGTTGATATTTTAATTTTAATGTTGAAATTGATTGATCGCAATAATGGCGATTATTATTAACCTTTAGGTGGCCGGGATTTCAGATTTAAAAGCGGCCGTTAAAAGTGTCCAAATTAGTGTTTGTTATCACGTCTCAACTTCATACAAAGTTCATATCCCAGGGCGATCCGATATATCGGATTTCAGGTCATCTAGAAGTTAAAAATAATAATTGTTATCATTTTTCGATTAAACTATCGGGATTCATTAGAAGAGATTACAATTAGTATAGTTCTGATAATTGTGAATTCCTTTCCTTTGTATCGACTTAGGAAAAAATGATGCAGGTATTTTATATTTTCAGAGTTTTAACCCTTACCGTAAAAAGCATTCGTCATACTGATTACTCAATTTTTTAAGGATATTATAAAGTATAAGATGACATTTTACTCATATAAAGTAGTGATGCCTAATTAAAGTTTAGGTAATTAGTTCTAACTTTTAAGGTACTGTATAAAATATCGTCTTAAATTGTCAACTCTTCACAGTTAGGTAATCATTATCTCTAAATCTGAAAATGTGTAATTCACTTGAAAAATGTGAATAGTAACATTTTTTATGTCAAATGTCGTCCACTGATTCAATATGCGGATGAATTTTCACATATACAAAATGTGACTATTCACATTTTCTAAGTGAATTTTCACATTTTCAGATTAACAGGGTCCGAGTTACGTTTTTCCATGTGACTGATTCCCTTAATAATATACATACAAAATTAACGAGCCAATTCGAACACATTATTTTTAATCAAAATGACCGCCAGCAACGATTAGTTCCAAAGTTTGCAGTAGGCCGATCCTTGGGCAATAATTAAGTCAGCAACGGGTCCGTCGGAAGTGGAGAGACGTTTCGGCGCTCTTAGCACGGAGAGTCTCCTCCTTTCGCCGATGGAAAGAGGCAGAGCCGCTGTCCGTCCGGAGCTCGCACACAGCCGGGTAAATGCGCTCGACTCCTAAACAAATACTCGAGCTGGTCTAGAAGCTCAGCGCCTAGCCAGTTCCAACCCGCCACCCCCTCCCAGCCCGCTTCCCTCTTCCACGGTCCAACTTCCAAGAGGCTGATGCTTCAAGAGGTCGTTTCTACACTCGAACGAGCCGGAGCCGCTGTTCGCTTTTCTACAGCCGTTCAGTGGGAAGGCGAGGCGAGTGTACGTGCGCACACGTCGTCCTCGTCGTTTTCAGAAGCAGTAGCCGAAGACGAGGCGAGTTTCCTCGCGGAGCTCCAAGAAAATTCGCTCGAATCCCGCTCTGGATGTAGGATGCTGGGAGCGGACGTCGGAGAGTGCGCCTCCTCTCCACTTGGCGCCCGGCTTCTGCTGCTGCTGCTGCGAGTCTCGCGTCATGCCGCATCGAGGGACGCGTATTTGCGGACCAATGAGGAACCAAAGCTGGATAAACACTCGGGACATAATTAAAAGGATACGGCCACTGCCGCAACGGTGTATTTCTCCTCTCGTCTTGATGAAGACTCGCTTTTTTTTACCTCGGCGTTGCGTACAAAAAGAATAAGACGGAGGAGGTAGCTCGTTAAGCCATCGCACACACGTGTACACACGAACATATATAAAAGCGCGTGCGAGTACTGCAGACAATTTTAATTTTCCCCGCTTATTTTGATGAGGGATGTGAGCGAGGGAGCATGGGCTAGTAATTGTACGGCATTTATTTGAACGAAATGAAATCTACGAAAAAAGACCAGTTGGTGGTTTCAAAAACTAGAGGAAAAAATAATAAATTTCTTTTATGCTATAATGGGATTCTTCGGTAGGTTCGATCTATCTTTCTTTTTCTGTAGCTTGTAGAACAGAAAAAAGTGTAGGTTGCTCGATGTCGATTTTTTTGTAGACGGTTTTGGACAATGCTTTCCATTGTCATCCAAAAAATCCAATCCATCCAAAAAATTGATACTGTTTGGAAAATCCCAGCACTCACTCGATTGCAAAAGCGATCGATACTGGTCATGCATCGGCACGGATTGGCCAGTTTTGGATCTAATCTGGTCCAAACCCGGCATACCTATGACACTGAAATTAGCAGCCGATTTGATGGCAGCCGATTTGATTTTCATGATGAAGTCATCGCGTTCCGTCCCAAAAATTGTTTTGCAAATACCTAATCGATGTACAAAGGAGCCCTAGACAATACAAAGTAATAAACATTATATCTTCAGCTTCATTGTTAATCATTTCCTAGCATAGCATCGTAGAATCGCTACGGTCCGACTGATGCCTTTCCGTTACTACTTGCAATCTCAATTTTCGGAATAATCCCTGCGTATTCTAATCCGCATAATCATTCCGTAAACAAAACCTGAGCGAGCCGAAATTTTCTCCAAATGTACACCGAGATAATTTCCCAGCTTGAACCCCCTTGTAACCCTTTTAAGGGACCGGCCCGTTGTTTCCTCGGTTAGCTCGTTAAAGTAAGAGGCAGAGGACGAGAAAGAGCAAAGCGAGTCCAAATGTTTGGGGAGATTAGCGACGTCGCCCGAACCATTCCAAAAGAGAGAACCCGGTAAAAAACGACGACGACGGTGGAGACGACGACGAGGCCGATGAAAACGTCGATGTTATCCTCCTGGAGCCGTGAAGCGTTTCGTCAAAGCCCCGACGGACTATCTCCGAATCTCGAGCCAATTACGCTGCGCCTTTTCAGCGCCGCCGTGTGTCTCCGCGGTACACACCGACGGGGAGATAGGCCGCTTTGACTCGTCTTCGGCTCCACGGACGATGGGGTTAACCCTTTCTCTTTTTTTCCACCCCCCACCCACCACATCCGATGCTCAACTCTTGCGAGAGGGTTTTAGGCTTTCTTCCGGGAAATTGCCGCGCGTTTTTCGCAGAGAAGCAGAAGAGACGTCTCTCCTCTCTCTCTCTTGGGTTATTAGTTTTCGCTTATCTAAGGTCAATAGACGACGACAAAAGTCGTCTCTTCCGACGTGGCTCTCTCTCCCCTCGAAATAGACTTTTTCAATTGTCGCTCTGTTTCTCGTATCCTATCTTTCCCTGCCGAATATATTCGCCTACGAGCCTTATGGATTCTGCAGCTATTCTCTATGCAAATACCATCTCTATCTTTTTAGTCTTTCTGCTACATTTTCAAGTGCCCGAAATTATGGCGTACGTAAAAAGCAACTGTAGATTTGTAACAATTAACCGATAAATTAACCGGACAAATTGATCAGAATATGATTAATTTTCTGGTATCTAAAAATCTGAATGTGTCTATAATCCTGACTAGAAATCACTGGTGACAGTTTCTAAATGTGAATATTTATTTAATATGATCAGCATCAGAACATGATTAAAATTAAAATATGATCAGAATCAGAACATGATCAGAATTAGAATATGATCTTAATTAGAATATGATCAGAGTTAGAATATAATCAGAAATAGAATATTCTCAGAAATAGAATATTCTCAGAAATAGAATATGATCAGATTTAGAATATTATCAGAAATACAATATGATCAGAATCAGAATATAATCAGAATCAGAATATAATCAACTTTTTAGTCAACATTAAAAACAAATGGTTACTTTTCTAGCAGAGTTATTTCTAGGCTGGTCTGCGAGGCGCGATATACTACATCGAGGCGACGAGAGGATAATTCGAGGAAAACGGCGGGAGCCCATCTCGAGGTGGAGCGTAACCATTAGCGTTCTTTCGGGCTGCGCCAGTTTTTGCCGAGGACTTTATCGTCGGATGAACTTGTCCGATTGCTTTTAAATTATCGTGACGCGCGCGCTGCGATCCTCCTGAAATTTATCGGCTAATATCCCCAGGGAGGATTCACGGACCCTCTCCTTCTTCCGTCTTTTTCTTTCAAATCAACGGCAAACTCAGCCGCTTTATCGAGTCAGGCGCGAAGAACTGAGTGTACAGTCACGCGCGATCTTTCCTTATCTCGGCGACGTTTTTTTCTTTAGACCTCGGCTGTTCTATTTTTTATTTATTTATTTATTGAGTGCTAGGGTAGTCGTTCACTCTTCCACTTTTCTTTTAATAATAGCATAATAAAAGAAAACTATATAAAAATTAATCTAAATAATGATTACAAAAGTTTTTCTTCTATGTATTCTGCAAAGAGTCTATAACATAGCCTTATTTTTATCGCACACACATATTCAGGATTAAAATCATTATATTAAGCAATACAGAAGTATAACCGAAATTAGAGAGTAATTAAAATGTACTCAGAACCAATTAAATTAAGAACAGCTGACTTCACTTTACTTTCAATTTCCTCAATAATCGAATTTCTATTCTTAAATTTACTAATTGTATCAATACTTCAAAATCGTGACAAGAGAATGTAATTCCGATTAATGCGCGCGATTAAAAGCGGAATAACAAGTCAACATTAAATTTCAACAATCCTCCTGTACCACACGAAAATCTCTCAAATTGTACGAAAGTTTGCGACTACAATTCTTTTCACTGTCGCTCATCTTGTAGTTTCGTGAAAATTTAATTTCCAAAGTGTACAGTATTTAATGGCTAAATCAGCGGGTGATTTCAATTTAACGGCTAATCAAATCTTTATCGCCGTCTCGCTTTAATCTTCATATCCTTCGACTTATATATGCTTAAGAGGCTTTATAGCTTTATGAATTTTAAAGGTGAATTCTTACACGTCTACTCTGCCGGGCGCCGTCTCTGGGGGAGGGTCCCACGGAACTACTCTGTATCTTGAGAGATTTTAAAGGACGTGCCTTTATTGGATTCCCTTCCATCTTTCCCTTACCACCAGCTCAGCGGCTTATTCCGGCGCCGGGGTACGCGCCGAAAGTAGCAATATGCCAAGAAGCGTTGCCGCACCCCCTGACATGTATAAAAGTGCCTAAAGAACTTGAATGTGTTTACGCCGTCGTGGAGTCGTTAAGGACTTTTTCCCCGCGCCCCCGGCCTCTCCGATGAGTTTTATAACCGAAATGAAAACGTTTAAACTCGCTTCATTTCAAAACGCGAGGAAAAGCCGACGGTATATACCTCCCCCGCTCTTTTATTCCTCAGTGACGACCTTTTCATGGAGTCGTAGCAGAGGAGCGATATCGTAGTTTGATTCTTTCTCCACACCTTCGCTCGTCAACGTCTCTCCCGACCAACTGCGGTTTTTCATTTACCATTCGCGCTCGGCAACTAAGTCGACTTTTGCCAATCAAAAAAATTTCACCTTTCAAGCAAAAACCTGACCTTCCCCTTCAAATTCGTCCTTCAGACAATCTCTTGGTTTACTTGCAGCTAATGATGTACCGTAACCGGCACGAAATAGAAAGACGCTCGTATGACGGTTACATGACCTTAACAAATGACGACGATTTTAATTCTAATCGTGGCAGATACGTTTCATATTCATATATTGACGGTGGCAACCGAGACGATAAGAAACGAAAATGTTATTTTAGTGTGTGTGTGTGTTTTAAATAATTATTTTTTATGTAAAATTATGAATTATCATTTGCCACTTGAACAAATTATGACGGTTGTTTAGCAATTGAACATTGACGTGATCACTTTTTTTATACCGTCACTTTAAATTTAAAATTATTGTTATTTTTATGACTGTCATAATTGTCACAAGACCATCACGTATGATGTCACATGACCAATTCTTATATGACTCCTCAATTTGCAACCACACAGCTGCGGCGTATTCCTTGAACTGGTAATGAAATTGTCACGTGAACGGGGATTTACCAGTAAATATGCGTTCGGGTACGTAATTCCTGGTCGCTCAATACTGACCGGTGGCGCCACCAATATCCGAGGGATCGGCTTTACACGGTGATGCGAGGAGGTTATGAAGCCGGGCTCGCCAAAGTAAAGAGATGTAAAACTTTGACCGGGCATTTGAATATATACTCGCTTTCCAATGAAGCCGGGAAGGCGGAACACAGGATACCTCGGCTTGGCTAAAGTGTTGAATTAAAGCTTGTAAAAGTCAGTCCATACCAAAGGCGCGAGAGAAAAGGGTGAGGGGGGGGGGGGGGCCGAGTGGACTCGTTTTAATATCGAAAAGTAAAAAAAGTAAATTATCTCAGGGCTACTCCCTATTACCTCCAACAGCGAGCGAAGGGTAGCGGTAGAGGGGAGGGGGAGGGAGCGAATGAAAGGTAAAAATGAAGGTGGGAGCCTTGATGAAAGCGGAAGATAAAAAGGGCTCGTCCGCCAGCGGCCCGCTCGTTTAATACAATAATTAGCCTCGTCGGCGCAGTAAATTCGCGGAAGCGCGATCCGAAGAGGGTTCGCTCTCTCTCTCTCTTTTCCCGTTGACCCTTCGAGGATGGTTGAAGCGCTCACATAAATTGCGCGCGCCCCGCGCTTCTCGCCGCATTACCGGGCTACCCAACGCCTTTTATCTCCTGCTTCGGACCCAAGTCCATGGCGTTATCGAATCTGCAATTAAAAAGTTCCCGCAACTAATTTCAATTTAATCGCTCTGCTCCTAGACTACCAAGCGAAGAGATAAAAAAGGAGGAAGTACCACCCAGCCCTGGATCCGGAATCAAACTTTTTTTTAGTCGGTGCATTTGCTCCGTGCATGTTCGTGGAGGGGGTCGACGAAACGATGGCAGTGTCTATATTGATTGAAACGTATAAATAAGAAAAGAGGAAAACACTGTTTAATTAGTAAACTAATTCGATCAAAGAAATAATTTCATAATTCAGATTTAAGAATAGAAAGTTACAAATCGTCCAGCAATTTTACTCATTCTATGAGGCATATGGACACTTCTCTCTTTCTCTGCACTCCAGACATGGTGTAGGATGGTAGAACACTTAGGATCTCTGAAATTAGGCAGAAACGTCGGATTTCCTTAGCAATGCAAAGCGCCTCGCGTAGAAAAAAAAGAAAGAAGGAAGGATTTACCCCACGTGCAGGTGTAAGAAGTAGAAAGTTTCGAGTTACAATGAGTTCGTGAATACTGGCACGAATTTTTTCAGGCGGTGGGCTGCGTGCGAAAAGTTCATATTCCCAACGGTTGATATTCATGCCGGGAATCGATATCGCGCCATAAATTCAAACTCGGCTTAATCTGAATTCAGCGCGGAGAATTAAAGTGCGTCGGTAATTGGGCAACATTTGAATTTTTTCAAATTGCCAAGATTAAAAAAGTTCACTTTAATCCACCACCACCAGCATCCAGCTTCCCCTTCACGTAGAGCCCCGGCTCGGGTCGACTAATTTTTATATTTGAATTACTGATTCCTCGAACTTTCTTACGAATATATTTGTGTAGCACATGTACGAAACGATACTGTAGAATCCATAATTTATAAGCTCCACTGGTTGTAAGATTGTTGAATTTCAGATTTTTGATCGCATAAATTTCTTACCTCTTTATTTCCCTTCGCATTTATAAAGGACCAATTAAACAGACGTCGTGCAGCTTGGACGAACCCTTAATGGAGCTCTTCCGATATCATCAAACTACAGAATCACTCAACGGGGATTCGAGGCTCATCACGAAGGATCCGATAATCCATTGATCCTCTCAAAAAGTGCGGCAGAGTCAATTCGGATTCCGAAGCTCTGGTCCGCGGAGAAAATTCAAAGTGCCTTTTACTCCCCCACCTCCATCGTCCTCCGCACCACCCTGAAAACGAAGATGAAATTGTTTTAAAATAGCCGACAGGAAACTATTATCTAGCCGTCGTCGTGAAAGCGATGACGTCGGGAATTCAGACGATCGTTCGAGTCCCGTTAAGGAATATCTCGAAAAGATAAGAGATTAGACAAGCTCTTTCTCGGTATTAAGAAGAAGACGGGGAAACAGAGGAGAGGCAAGGGCGACGACACAAGTGGAAGTGGGACCGAACGATCGGGTCGAGAAGACAGTAGACTAAGCACATAAGAGATAAAGCGGTTAAGGCAAAATGGAAGAAGCCTAAGCATTCTTTCTATAGCTATATACAGCATCAGCTCGGGGATGTACGCGACCAAAGAGTGAGGGAGCGAGTGAGACTCAGGGATCCGGCTTTTCAGACGCTTAAAAGATTACCGGTAACGAGGACGAAGGTAGATCCGGCGTGGACGTTACCTTAGGCACGTCCTCTCCTAGCCATAACCCAGGCATAACCATCTCGCTCTGACTCTCGGGAGAAAGACCAAGAGCACATCGCGCCCCGAAGAAGGTCTTAACAGTTTAGAACTCTGCCCATCTCGCTCTCCTTCACTGCCCCGGGATCATAAAGGTCTTAACGCTTCGGAAGATTATTGCCTGCACCGACGGGGGTGACGTCGCCTGCCGCTCCGCCGTCGTTGCAGTCGCGCGACACAGACAACCAATTCCCGACCGAGCCAAGCTGAATTCATTGTATCTTGTCAGTGTGATCCTTGACATGCTCGTACAGGGAGGAAGTTGCAGATACCCGCGATTTTCAATATCGCTTTGCTCTCGATTTTCAACGCTGATCCGGGCGAAAGATTGTCAGCGGATCGATTCGATTTGGAATTTGCATTCTATTCCCCGGAGAGAAAAATGCTTACGCGCTCATCGTTCGTTTCTTTCTTTTTCTCCTGTGTTGGTTAATCCCGAAGTCTGCGGGGAATGCGTACACTGAGAAAATGCTATTGGAAAAATTGCAAGGATTTGCCCCAAAAATTACCAACCTGGTTAGTGGATTCGGCCATGAGCTATGACAAACCATTTACGCAAAATGTAGTAAATTTTATAATAAATCTGGGATTTTCTAAGCCTTGATGGTAATTTTTCAAAGTAGTATTTACTGAACTGTTCGGTAAAAACTGCTGTCAGTTCAGTAAATTCTTCCACACAGGCAAACTGTCCCACGTTTACGGGTGTCGTATATTAATAATTACCAGTTTATGAGATCTGGTAATTTTGAAAATGAGAATTCGAATAAAATCTTCTACATTTAGTAATTATAAATCAATAAAAATGTAGGAATATGTATAATTTAACGTGATCAATTTTAAGAGCTTGTGAATATTATCGCATATCACCGGATTCCTTACATACTCAATCCTGTACGAAGCTAATTTTTGCATGAAATTCTTATAATTTTTCCAATAATATTTTCTCATCGTGTAAATGAAATTCAATCGAAGTGCAGCATCCAAGTTAATCGATGCAATGATGTGCGCTCATGCATACGCATGCCCTGGCCAGTGACGTCAATTACTTCTGATTCTGTAATACGTACATGCGGTAAATAGACCTCGGCAGCCGCAAGATGAAAACAGCGACGCTGACTGGGACGGTAAATTATGCCACGTCATGCTGAATGTTGGCACACGCGCGCGCTCGATTATTGAATATCATTGTTTGGACGGCGAAGCGAGGACTTTGTAGGTGGAAGCGATGATTAGGTGTACAGAGCGGGAAATGCATCGAGCATTAGAGACACACGATTATGATCGAGATTTTGGCTCCGCGCGTGAAGCACGCCGACGCCATCCCCCCTCCGACGGATATTGATTGTACATCCAACCTTGGATTTCTAATCGGTCGATCGCGAGTTGAATGTGGCGTACCACGTAATGGGTGTCATTACCACAATGGGTAAAAATTCAGGGGCATCGGAGTTCCGCCGCGTCATGTCGAACAGGTGCCCCTCGGCTGTCATCGCGCTCGAATGTAGTTTCTGATGATGTTCGAATCCGGATGATACATCGCTCTGCATAATTCAACCGTCCATGTAAATTTCAAAAGGGAAAACTTTACAGTACTGCATCGGATCGAGGTTTTCACACAGCCGTGTAGGAAGTAAAACAAGGAGGATTTCGAAATACTGTTTATTTTTATTTATTTACCGACGACAAACAGTATAAAAATCCCCATTGCAATTAAATAAAGAATAAAATAAAAGGAAAATAAAAAAAAAAAAACTAGAATTTAACCGTGACACAGCGCAATGTTCTTTCAAATACACCACGCTTATATGCACTGTTTCAACAGTATAAGTATGGCACTATATTTAATGTTAATAGACACTGCTGTATGAAGTGAAAATATTCACTATTAATTAGGATAGTGACGCATGTCAGAATTCCCGATTTGGATGTAACTCAGATAACACTAAATATATGATATATACAGATAGATAGGTATATACTTGCAATGTTAATAAAATATGCTGTTTCTCCTAAATAAAGCTCATGTATTTTAAATCATTACCACTAAAATTGCTGGCTTTATAATTCGGTACTAAAAATGCTGCCAACTGCACTGGCACAATGCTTTCTCATAGAGATGTCTGCATCTCTAGTTAAATTGAGAATTATCCATCCTTTCGTTCAGAAGTTATGAAATTTCAAAAATTTTCCAAATTCAAAAAATACAGAAATAGCTCTTAAAACGTAACTAATTTAT
>JAWWEN010000002.1:1206067-1217080 GCA_035582955.1 Sycophila texana
TATTTTATTCTTCTTCGCGTTGGTAAAGATGATGAACAGCAACCGATCATCTGCACTGAAGATATACCAAACTACGGTGGTTCACGTTCAGTCGAGCAAGTAGTTACCGGTTTTTTTTAAGCACTAATTTAGAGGAATTTAAAATGTCTTTGGAATTCAATTTTGATATTGTTATGAGGTTGAGTAAGAAGAACAGAGTCGTGGGTGCAAATAATCCGACCGATTTTATGAGAATCGTTGGTAAGGAAGGAGCCGATATTACGGGGACCTATCCAAGCACCAGTAGCTCGATCTCTAGGTCTGCCAGAGAAACCGGTTGGTACCTGCTTCGCTGGGACTTGCACACCAGGCCCTGTATACCTGGACAGTATTATCCTGGCGCAACTTTCTTTATCGACCATCGCGAAGGTGCCGTTCGATCGGGGGATCATTGAAGATGGAGCAAGGATCGCGCAAAATCGACAAATTGTAAATGTAACGAGTATTTTTATAAACCAGTAGTAAAATTTCAGTGTAACGTGGTTAATATATTTATGTAATTTTAAATGAAATAAATCGTTCAAGCGGAGGGAAATGGAAAATAATAGCAGGATTCGGGGCACAGTGAATATTCCGGGCATTGTCGACCATCCCCTAAAATAGATTACATTTTCTATGAAAAGTACTTCGTGTAAGGTTCATTAAAAAATAATGCACTTTGAAAAATACAGTTATGGTTTATTTTCCAAGAAATGATTTCGATTTTCAACAGTTTATTATATTATTTTCTCATTCTCGTACAAAGTACTTTTCATAGCATACGAAAATTTTTTTTACGGAGTGACCCGTTGTATCTTAATAGTACTTTTCTTATATAATCGCTAAAGAAACAAATTTTTTCTTTTAATTCATGAAATCATTATTATTTTCATTTAAGCTACAATATTTCTTAATAATCATTTTTCAATTTAAAAAGGATATTGAAAGTAAGAAAATCAACGTAATCACTGATGTGAGTGACAGTCGGATGAAGAAAAAAAGTAATAATCAATTGCCCCAAGTATGTGGGCCCAGTGGTCGTGGTTGTATTCGAAATCAGCCGGCAATTCCATGACTCGCTTTTCGAATCTCGCTGCTCCTCACGGAAATGTCGCGCGCCTGTCAGCCTCGACCCGCTGTGACAAATGAAACGTATGGTACGAACCGAGAACCCGGGCCCTTTTTACGCAGTCCGAGAAATGCGGTCGGCGAACTTTCATTCGAATCTGCAATTCGGCTTTCGTTTCTTTACTTCGCTCTAAAAAATTATTACCTAAAAAATGTTTATTTCGAACTTTTTCTTTTCAAGGACAAATAAAATCATTACTGAAGGTAAATTAAATACACTTACAATATAATCTTTTATATACTGTAATTCATGTTCTGTGATCTCTTTGTAACTATACATACCGATCCTTATAGTAAAATCGATCAAGTATAATATACATTCACGTTCAACTCTCGCTCGAAATAAAAGAAGATCAGCACACGAATGGCTAATGGCGCCCGTATATTTTCGCGCCGGCAGCTTAAATCATACAGGAGTCGTCGGGGGTTCGCGCGCGTCTCCCACGCAATCGGTGGGTAAATCTAAGGACCTATAAATCTCCGAACGCTCGCGCACCTTCGTCTTCGCTTGCACGGAGAATGCGCGCACGCATCCGGATTCCGGGAAGGGAGATCGCGCGTCTGGTAATACACGCGGCGACCTCGAACGGAACTTGCGACGCGACACGCTGCCACGCGGAGAGGCATAAGCCGCCGGTACAAGTGTCGGACTGGTGCATTAGAGGCGATTTCCGCGCACATACTTGCAGGTACGGTTATTTCAGTATCTCGCGAGGAATGAGGTAAGTCCACGTTTTATTGCGCTGCATGCTATTTGAAATATTGGCGATTCGAATGTGAAATTTTCGTTGAAATTACTTTATATAGTCTATTTACGAACCTGCCAAAGAGTAGGATAAATCATTTTTTGAGAAAGCAGTGCACCTTGTGCATTCTTCAGTTTATTTATTATTTTTTTTTTTTTAAATTAATTACCTTTTTGCTATTGATCATAGTTTTTAAGGTGGCTTGGGCGTTTGATGTCGTATACATAGAGGTACCTAAAACTGAGGGGTGCCATATAGAGCCCTCATTAAATAAACGCTTGTCGATGGTTAATTTTTTAATAAATATATACATCTATGATACGAAACTTACATAGAAGATAAAATCGCCAGAAAGTATCAAAACAAAAAAGATGCTCAATAAAATTCTCTATAAGTATAAATTATAAAAAATGCAACTTTAATAAGTTATTTTAAATTTACTTCGTGGACAATAATTTTCCGCGAAAAATTTTTTGGAGGAAACAATTAAATGATAATTACTCTTCCGCACATTAATCCATACATTCAGCCTCGATAAAGCCAATAGCCGGTGTCCAAAGGGCACTTGTAAAGCGCATAACGAGGGTTCGGCGATTCAGCCGAGAGGTAGACGTACAATACGGGCAGACACGCCGGCGCGAAGTAAACAAGAGTAGGAGTCGAAAAGCGGCCGGAAAAAAGGCAATAAAGGAAGGAGGCATGGAACCAGAGTCCACGGTTACTCGGGGAGAATGTATTACGCGAGGCCGTGATTTATACCCTCGCCGGCAGCCCTTAAGCTTTAATGTCCGTGTCACCTATACGTTCGGTATCCGATCGATGCAGCCTGCCTGTGGAGATTCGGAAAAATAGCCCGAGCGCCGGAGATGCAAAGTGTCTTTTGAACCTGCCACGCTAAGGGAATTAACACCGACGCGATTGCAATGCGACGGCTTTTACGTAGGACTGTTTTTTAATGATTCATTGGCGAATTTTCGTTTTATTATTTGATGATAGATGAATTTTCTGGTTGATCTTACTTAATGTGAGATTCAAAATAAATTAGCAGTTTAAAAAAAAAATACTTTTTTATATATGTTTCATCAAGAACCTTCTATTCTCTACTAAAGTAAAAAACATCGGTATCATTAATCAAAGGATTAATTATACGGACGTTTTTTTTGACGTTTGATTTTTCAATGGACGGCTCTTACATTTATTAATTGAGTAAACAAGTATTAAGTCTACCCTCGCTAATGATCAGTCAATAGAAATTTTATAAGTAATAGAATTTGAAACGAATACTCGTTTCGATAAGAAAAAAGTGCATTTTTACTTTAGAGATAGGTAAAAAAAAAAAATAGAAAATTGCATGCAGCTGAGCTAAAAGCTTCTTTAAAAAAAGAGTGCACAAAGATTTATTATTTTATAAATCTAGAGAAAAATATTGAAATGTTCTAAACAATAAATTCTCATGCATTTAGTAAAAAGTGCACAGAAATGCATTTTTATGCAGTAAAAGAATGCATTTGTATGCATTTCGGTAAAAAAAAAAGATTTATGTCCCTATACAGTACTCTTGAATGTAAAAAATTTACTTTTATTAATTTAGCAAAGAAAATATTAAAATATGCTAAAAAATGTACAAAGATGCATTTGTATGCACTAAAGAAAATACACAATTGCACCCGCAATTTAGATAAATTTCTGAAACATTACAAATTTGAATGTCCATAAATAGAAGATTATTAAAAAAATAAATGAGCTCATAAAGCAAAGAAGACAAACGTCACCTTAATAGAATAAAGGATACTGATATTATATATATAACTATTAATGACAGCACTGCACTGTTTCAGTTTCAATTTAAATTCCAAAAAAAAAAAAAAAAAAAATTTACAATAAATCATCGCAATTTTCGTTATCACCAAGAATTTTTTATTTCTCCATTCCCAGCGTTCCTCGCCTCATTAAAAATAATTGACAGCGTTAACAGAAAGGAAAGTAGCTCATAAACGTCTCCTCCTCGATTCGTCGAATAAATCGTGGACAAATTCAATTACCGATTGAAGAGAGCCCTAAACAAAAGGAGTCCGGCCGAGCGCAGGGGAGGAGGATGGCCAATAGCTGGCGCATCCATGAGGAGCGCAAAAAGGCGTCGGCACTCATCGGTGCGGCGGTGACGGACAAAAGCCGTGTAGACGGCGAAGAGGTGGCGGAGTGCATTTGTCCCGGACAAAAGACAGCCGGCACCGGCGAAATTGGACTCAACCCGGCTGTAAGAAGCCGGACGGAGCCAAAGGAAACGAGCCGAGCGTTGTGCCACTCGTATATATATAATAACCCCGAAGGAGAAGGGGCGGTTATAGTGGTGGGACGCACATCAGGGCGAGAAAAAAGCGGAGAAAATCCAAGTGAATTTAGAGCCGCTGAAAGTGGCGGCAAGTGACAATGACACTTGCGCGGCGAGGCCTCGCGAGTAGGTATATATACGAGGGAAGATGGATGCGAAGTAAATGAGAGCACAGGCCGAGGCGGACTGAGCTGAATGGGCCTCGCGTTTTGTTTATGCCACCCTGCCCGGCGGGGCTTTGTCGCGCGCGAGACCTTCGTATATATACCTCCCTCTCCCCCGGCAATTAGGGCCGCGGCAAAAAGCTCCCTGTTTTACGATGATGTATTTCGCCGGTGATTGTCGAGCGGACCAGCATATACTCTCTCGCGCTCGCTTCTCAGGCTCTCTTCGTTATTGTTGTTGTAAGGTGCAAATTTTAAGGATCGTTTTATTTTCTGTAATTTCAATTGCAGCGTCTTTCGATTGAACAAATATAAGAAAGGCGTCCTTCAAGTTCTCTGACAATTCTTGAGTCAATGCAGCTTTAAAAAATGAAATATCTTGAGAATACGATTAAAGTTAATTAATGACGATATTTATACGGCAAGTATTTAAGTATTTTGTAGTAATTAATAATGCTGAATTTAGTGATTGTGTATTTGCACCAGCGAAATTAATCAATTTCTAACTTGTTGAATTGATAGGATTCTTATTATCCGAACGTTTACTTGCATAATGTTTGTTCATTTTTTAAAATTTTATAAGATACGCTACCGCAAGAGAAATAGATTGGTAATTTGAAATAATTTCCGCATTTATCATATTGTACGAGATCCTTGCGTATGTCTTAGTCTGCAGGTAAAAAATCCACAGCTAAAAAATTTCGTGTTCCAAAACCCATTTCAGAATGTTTAAAAGGGTGATCTACTTTTATATATAGACAAAGAATTTACTAAATTTATAAAAATAATAAGTGAAAAATACTTAAACAAATTCAACCATGTAATATAATGACTAAAGTATTCAAATGCAGAATTATTATAATTTGTTTGCTTCCTCACAGTAAAATTTTAAATTTTGTTTAAACTTTGTGGAAACAGGTTTTATGACATTTTTAGTTGTTAAAAACGACGATATCTACTACTTTAGGGATTTTTTTTTCAGTAAACTCATGAATTTTAAAAACGATCGTATAAATAAATAGACATTTTTCGTTTTAAGTATACTTTAAACGCAAATGACAAAAGCTATCTATCAAAAAAAAAAAAGGAAAAGCAAGAAGGAGTTCAGAATGTTCTTAATGCGTAAAGCTATTCAAGCGAGCGAAGTACAAAAAAGAGACGAGTAAAAAAAGCGAAAGCACAAACTTTGAATACCCCGGAAGCTCGATTGGGGAGGGAGGGGGTAACATAAAGAGGCGAGTAGGGTGTACACAGCTCGAGCTGAATTTTCCACGTTGGGAAATCATTAGCGAGCGTCGTATCGCGTTCCCCGTGCACGACGTTTAATTAAATTCGCCTCTCCTCTTTTATTTCCGAAACTCGCGCCTCTCCTTCGGCCGAGCCGGCGTACACGCGCAACGGCGCGCTAATTGACGGATTATTCAAATGGCGCGTGTGTGATCGATCGGCGTCTTCTCGCCTTTTTTCCTTCGCCTCGCTCGATTGCGTCGATGCCTTGCTTCTCCTTTTTGCGCTCCTTTTTCGTTCGGTTCCGGCATCGCGCGTATATACTTACGCGTTTTCCCGGGCGCCGCGTCCGATTCCAGGCTAAGTGGATCGAACTCGCGAGGAACCCGGAGGGTTTTTTTAACTTTGTTTTCTGTAGTTCGATCGCTGTATTAAAAAAATACGTGGATTATTTACTCGTCGAATAGACCGCACCTGTCCAGCATGGAAAATGTCGAAAAATCTCCCGTCAAGCCGAATAAAATAATTTCCATAAACACCGCGGCAAAAAAAAAAGTCTCTTAAATCTTCATCAACAGCGAATCGAGTGTCAGGCCGGTGTCACACGATCGCGATATTCATTAAGCACGGTGGTCGCACCGGTCGACAGCGGCCGAAATTGGCGAGGCGCGTCGAGTCGCGAAACGAAGCTCGAATCGCGTGCGCGGTCGATTTTTTTTTTTCTCGCGCGTATATACCACGGCCTCTCGGTCGCACGTTCGCGCATAAAAAATGCGGCCGCGAGCGGCGATGCAAATTTATGTAAACCGCAAACGCGTCGCGCCGATATATCGCCGCCGTGTTTACCGGGCGTGGGTCACTTTATTCACCGCCGCCGACGCTGCTCTCTATGCACGCCGACTTGCCTCGTTTATTTTGTTCGTCGCTGCGTTTCTTGCTTGCGTTTCGACTTTTTTTTTCAGCGCGCTTCTGGCCGCACGCAGATTTCGCGCTTATACCGACTGACAGGGTTTGTTTATTTTGTATTTCTTTATTTTTTTCTATTTTTTTTTTTTTTTTTTTTTTGGGTGCTTTTATGAGGATGCGGGAAAAAGGTTTAGAAAATAGATTCTGAAAAGTATGTTTCATATTTTATTAACGAAGAGAAACATGTTTTTACTGTGCGAATTTATTTGCGACGAAATACTGTCTTTTCAGAATTTTGACGCGAAGAAAGGCTTTCTTTAAGATAACATTATTTTTCCAAACTAATAAGTGATAACGAGCAAACGAATCAGATCAAAATGAGGGAATTTTCGCTTAAAATTGACGGTGATTTTCCCGTAAAAATTATACGTGAAAAAACGTAATCGTGGGACGGATGGCAATACTATAAATTTTTACGGTAAAAGCACGGTAATTTTTACCTATATCTTGGACGGTTGGTAAAGCTTTTTAAATTTTGCAAAAAAAGCTGCATCATTTTTAAGTGAAAATCGTCGTCACTTTTACAGGGTTTTTCTTCTAAAATTTACAAAGCTGGACCAACCGTCCAAGATTCAGGTAAAAATTACGGTAATTTTCCCGTAAAAAATTTGTATAGTATTGTCAACCGTCCTACGATTACGTGTTATCACATAATTTGCACAGGAAAATCACTCTAATTCTGACGGAAAAACTCTGCCAGTGCGCCAATTCAATCTACAACCAAAACACGCACGTCACCAGAAAAAGGCTTCGTCCCGCAGCGCGCGAAAAGCTACGGCGGGACAAGCGTTCCCCGCTTATACAATGCGAGGCGGCGCGTTAATCGTCGCGGACTCGGCTGGCGCGATAATTCAGTCTCCCGGCACCGGCTATATAATTATCATGTGCGCGTAATTGTTAATTATTGCGCCACTGTCGGCGGGGAGCGCGAGGCTCCGCGGGACGCCGGCCCGAGTAATTAATGCAGTGCCAAACTGCCGACGGAATCCGCACGCGAGCGATCGATCGGCCAGTGGATCCCGCGCAGGTGTGCTATATACGCTATTCGAGATTGATGCCGCGGAAGGCCCCCGCGCGTTTCTAGTGTGTAGCGTACTATTCGAAAAATTCCCGCGGATCGATCGACTGCGAAGGCGCCGGCACGCGATGCTTGTCGCGCTTGCCGAAAGAGAGGAGGGAGGAGGGGTATGATTAGAAAAGGGGGCTCGGCTCCTTCGCGACTCTTAGCACGCCCCAGCGCCATGCCTGATAACTTGATAAGCTTTTCCGGGAGGGGGAGGGGGGTACGGGCTTGTTTCGCAGTTCTAGGGGAGGTTGAGAGCTCGACGCGTGAGAAATCGAGAGGTACAGATTTTTTTGTTTGTTTGTACTTCGAAGTGAAGATTTTTTTGCTTTAGCGGCAGAAATCGTTTCTTTTTTTTGTCATTTTGTGTACACACGTGTGTTGCACGTGTTTTATCATTTTGTGTACACGCGACGTGTGTTGCTGCGCGCGGTTTATTAGATGAGTGACAGACCGTTTTGCTCAGAAGGTATATATGTATATGTAGATTGCTAATTGCTGATTATTAATATTTTATAGTGAAGTGGACTATCTCTGTTTGTTGGCAAACTGAGACGGTACTACTATAAACTTACAATTTAGTATGTGTAAGTTTTCGTTTTGTATGCTGAATCAGCGAACAGGAATTGGCTTTCCTCTGCTGAATTCCTTTTTTTAATGTAATGCAATGTATTACTCTGGTCAAATAAATAAATAAAATAAATAAATTTGTTTTAGTTTTAATTGTATTATCTGTTATAGGAAGAATTATAATTAATTGTAACATATAAATTTGATAATTTTTTACTGTAAGAATTTTCTTCTAGAAAATATACATCGGTTTAAATGCGTGAATTATATTACTATTTTAAAATAAAACAATTTCTTTAAAAATTCATGAAATGTTGATTGTAGTTCGCGGATAATAACGTCGATAAAGTAGATATCATTCATAGAATATTGCTAGCTGTATAGTCTATAGACTCCTCAGGTTACATTATTTATTATAAATTCAAGAAAATTATTAACATTTACTTACTGACTGAAGTATTTTAATTTATTCGATAAGCAGAAATAAATCTCTTGATTAAATTTAGGTATAATATTATTAAGGATAATTGTCGATAATAATGTAATTAACTCGAATTAATTAATATTTCAGTAATTAGTAATTCGTAGATAGGTAAAATAACAATTTTGCAGAGGCTAATACTATTAACTTAAATTTCTAAGTATTTTGATATTTTTTATTATACAGAACTTAATATTTCCTTTTTAATTATATTCATAATGCTATTTCGAGCATCATTAATAAATCAAAAGAATTGCGGAAGTGCAATTTTTTGACATCAACTCCTTTGCCATTTATTTCAAAAGTCATCTTAATTTATTATCCAATGACAAGTCCATCGAAAGTATCACCTTCGATCCTCAATTTTAACATACTGCAAACTATATCCAATCCATCAAACGTATTCAATGTTAAATCATTGAACACTCTTTATGTACTCGAGCAAAAGGCCGTATGCAACGCCTATGCGTATTTTCTTCAAACAAGACTGAAAGCTCGATCTTCGATGTCCAAGCTCCAATGGCTCGTTACGCGCTCGGCGTCTTGGGTGCTGCAGTTACATCGGGAAAAAATTATGGCGAAAGGTGTGCAAAAAACTTGCACCGCCCGGGAATCGAACCCGGGTCGCAAGAATGGGAAGCTTGCATGATACCACTACACCAGCGGTGCTTCCACGTGCGCACTTGTCGCTCGAGCGGTACAAATGTGGAGCGCTGCAAAAATCAATAGCGGCGCGCCGACGCGCACCAGGCCGCCCAGCTGATGTGCTTCTGCCCGAGGCGGGAAAGTTCGAACGTCGCGCCGAAAGTTCCTCTGGCTTGCGGTAAGATGTATTGAGTGCATAGCTCGATTATTATTTGTGAATTAACGTTGTGTGTGCTTTGGAGAAAATAAAAAAATATATAAGTTTTGAAAATTGTTCCTTTCCTGAGAGAAAATGAATCGATGGAATGCAATATTCGGTCAATAGTTCGAACTGTTATAAGCCTTGGTTAATTTGGCGTATACCAGCGGTTGCTATAAAATTGACTAATGCCTGGTGTATTTGCAACGACAATTCAGTAAACAATTTTAGTAAAAATTTAACATATTTTCATAGGAGGCTTTTAAGAATTTTTTGTCTATTTTGATAGATTAGTGAAATAAATTTAAATTTCTATATGTTCTAATTATTCTCAAGTTTGTCTTACATAAATGCCCTACTTAAAATTATAAATATTGATACTTCATTTTTCTAAAGAATAATAACTTAATTTTTCTAAAGAATAATAACTCAATTTTTCCCTGTTTTGAGGGAAATAAAGTGGTCATTATATCGGAAGCATCTATTTCCGTTAATAAAAAAAAGGTCGCCGAAAATCATGTTCAAAAATCAAAGTACTCCTACTATAAAGAAAAAATCTGGCGTCGCACTAGAAAGTCCTCGCGACTCCGAGCAAAGGAGAAAAGAAACGCGAGCCTAAAGCGCGAGCTCGCAAGCTCGTACGTAAAAACGCGATAAAAACAAGTGCGGAACGCGTTCGCGAGCGTAAACTTCGTAAATGCATAAACGTGCATCAAAGTGTCATTATCGAGCTCGTCCTCGTGGCCTCGTTTACGGTCTTTGCTTGCGCGAAAAAAGGCCGTAAAGCGAGAGTGTGGGGGCCGGAAAATTTTTCACCCCGCCATCCTGAAACGTCTTTTCGCCGCGGCGCCGACGACCCCACCGCGACAATTAAAGACCTTTTTTTACATTCGCTCTGTGCAGGTGAAACAACGGCTTTTTCCCGTTTTTTTTTTTTTTTTTTTTAAGTGTGGGGCGGGGGCAAACACTTTGGTGACGCGCTCGTAAATACACGAGGCATGGGTGTATATATCGCTTTACGTTGTTTTTTTCGGTAGGAAAAAATCAATGTTTGTAAAAAAAAAAGAAAGAAAAAAACGTGAAAAATCGACGATGACAAGTCAAGTCGCCTGAATATCATGAAAAGTGATTTTTTACTCTCAATATGTAAATTTTATGGCAAAAATTCTGACCCTTACGCATTAAATGATTTCCGCCTTTTATTTAAGAAAGTGTTCCTTTATGTAGATAATGTAAATAAATTTAGTAGTTTCAAACAAATAATTACTTGATCCAAAGAAATATTTAACAAGTACTATTGCAGTAAATATTTACTTGAAATTACCAAATTTTTCTCTCAGCCTAATAAAATAAAAAATACCTGTCGATAATTTTTCAATAAACTATCAGAACAATTATATTAAGGGGATCCAACACCGTTAAAAATGGCTTCACAAAAGTACCTAAAAATAAATGAAAATGAATTAATAAAAAT
>JAWWEN010000002.1:1217180-1241517 GCA_035582955.1 Sycophila texana
ATTTTGTGTTTCCACCATAAAATAGATGACTTAAAGTGCACATTATTATTAAATATGAATACATTAACACTTCTACATCATTATTTTCTAATAGTTTGCATAAATAAACAAGCACCTCTAATATATTGCCCTGGGATATATACGCCTCTAATATATGGCCCTGACCGTATGAGCCTCCTTAAACATTTATTTAAAAATGTTATTTATTTATTTTTCAGTCTGTTGTCCACAAGGCTTTCGCGTCCGACTGGGATTCTCGAAGGTGAATCGGAAAAACGTCGACCACACATTGCGAAGCGGCAGAAGTGAGCGAGCCTAGCAAAATGCCGGCCAGATTCGACAGTATGAACAGCCCGCTGGTGCGCGAGCCCGTCGTCAGCAACGGCACGCCTTACATTATCGACGATGACGTCGTCATCTCAGGCTTCTCAGGTACGAAACGAGATCGCGTTTCTTTCCTTTCTTTTCGCGAACTTACCCCCGCGCACACTTCGCTTGGAAGTTTTTATCACTTAGCGTGACACTTGCCCGTCTTTTTCCTTGTACTACTTTTTCTTGGAAATTGTTTAAGCAGTTTTTTTTTTTTACATTCGTTACCGGTGTTTAGTCGAGTCACATTTCGTTAAATTTTTATTTTCTCGCGTTTTAACGCACGAAGCTACGGTTTTATTGGTTTCAATTGTTATTCAATAGTTACTTGTTTCGTTGTAACTGCGCACGAGGAAGCTACTCGTGATGGTAATATAAAAATATCCGAGCTGTAATGCGAATGGTAGATTGACTGCTAGAATAATTCACTTTATACTGTTGTTAGTATGAAAGGCCGTTAAATCTAGATTCGCGCGCACAATTCTTCAATGAAACCAATATTGCCTTGAAAGAAATTGTTAATACGATCCATTCAACCGTTTTACGCTTCTTATTAGTTTGATTAGAAATTTTGAGGGGAAAAAAACGATAAATTCACTTTAAAAAAGCTGGTATAAGTAATTTATCTAACAGTGCGAAGTAGTTTTTAATTTATTCCAGTATAGAGGTTCCTACAGCTTCCTACTTTTATAACCCTCTAATTACTTTAGTTTTTCTTTGTAATACGCGTAAATTCACGTGTTTTATCTGATCTTTATGTCAGTAGAATGACCTTTGTTTTTTTTTTTTATAAAAAAGGCTGTAAATAAATGAAAATAAAAGAAACATTTGTTTAGCTGTATTTATATAAGTAATAAAATAAGCTATAAGAAAGTACGATGTTTATCCCGTTATAAGTACTGTAATTTTTTATTTAAGTCCATATGAATACCTAGACAATGAATATTACAGCTATTTTTTGTTATATAGCACTATGGTATTATCAAATATTATAAAATATATATCGTCGCTTCGACAGAAGAAAAAAACATCTCAAAAAAGGCCAATTTTTAAAAAAAAAAAGATGATTAATTATAAATTCATTTCACTCTGATTAATTAAATAAGTAAAATTCTAAAAAAAGAAACAATTTCAATCATCCGCAGGCCGTCTCCCGGAGTCCTCGAATATCGAGGAGTTCAAGCAGCAGCTGTTCGACGGCGTGGACCTGGTGACGGACGACGAGCGCCGCTGGCCCTCGGGCATGCACGGCCTGCCGACGCGTACCGGCAAACTGAAGGACCTGGCATCGTTCGACGCCACCTTCTTCGGGGTGCACGCCAAGCAGGCCAACGTTATGGATCCGCAGCTGCGTATGCTGCTCGAGCTCACCCACGAGGCGATCGTCGACGCCGGCTTCAACCCGGTCGAAGTGCGCGGCAGCAAGACCGGAGTCTTCATCGGCGTCTCGTCCTCCGAGTCGGACGAACACTGGACCTCCGATCCTGATCTCGTCAATGGTACGTCGAGTTGAATGAGAGTGCCTCAACTCAAAACTTTGGAAATCGTTTTCTAGTATCCCTCAATAAAACAAGCCACCTTCGTATTGATGTCATGAGCCTTTGTTTAACAGAAATAATTGAAAACGTTTGCATGGCTCTTATGGACAATGCTAAAGATATCGTTTATGTAGATACTGTAGTAATTTTAAACAATTTTGTTGCATCCGTTAACTAAAAGCCTATGAGATCAAACTAAAAGTGGTTTGTTTCATTAGTCGGTATTAGAGAACAATTCTCAAAGTTTCATTCAAATCGGTGACCCAGAGGTGAGACACTCTTCTGGCGAGAGAAATGTTCGGCGTAAAAATTACTGTATTGTCTGGGAAAGTGATTGCAGATTGGCATTCTGAAAAAAATTAGTATACACTTTAGTGTGGTAAAATTTATCCTTTAGGTGTATGAAAATTTACGATGCTATTTGTAAAATGTTACCATAAATTTTACTGTAAAGTATGATAATTTTTTTTAGAATTTTCCTGACAAAATGATAATTTTTACTAGACATTTCCCTAAGTGTGGAGACTGATAGATGCTTCGAAAAATGCTTGCTCATGACTTTACGAGTTGATGGAATCATCGCGGAAAGTCGTGATTTTGATGACATCGTTTACGTAAAGTATTGTTTGTATTCATGAATTGATTTGCATCAATTAGTTCATGACTCTGAGGTGATATTTGATGTGAGGCAAAAGGTGCTAATGTACCTGCAGGTGTCAAGGTGGGCACCGAAAGTATCAGCTTTCTAAAACAATCAAATGACTTGTTAATCGACTGTATTTTTCGTCAATTCTAATGCTCACTTTAATTTTTTTAGTCAAGTACAGAATTATTCAGAAATTATTGCACAGCTGAATTAATTTATACATCTGCGGCGTGTTTTTAAATAAGCGGAAAGAAAAAATTTAGTTAAAGTTGCAATAGTTAATTTTATGACCTCAGAGACTGACGTTATTGAAAAGAATTTCTTGTAAACTTTACAATTTCGAAAGAAACTAATAAATTTTTATTAACGGCCTTTGAACATTGAAAGTTCCTCTAATTCAAATGACAGATTTTATTCTACTACATCTATTTTCATTAACATTGATAACATCAATAACAAAATAAAAAATTATTCTTATTTTTCAATAATGTCAATCTGTAGGGATGTTGTAAGATTGATCATTAAATATTTAATAGAGAATTCTTCTCTGTGTAACATTGCAAACGTTGACAATAAAGAATGTATAAAAACGACGCAAAATTTCGCGAAAGTAGCAAATAAAAAACTTATTTTAAATTAAGATTAATTTACAACTGAAATTTACTATTTAACGTAAAAAAAAAACAAAAAAATAAACGACACTAACATCTTAAATTTACGCAATTGGTTACGCAGCTTTTCTTGCATTTTTTAAACACATACATTAAAGTTAACTTACATACATTAAAGTTAAAATTATATTGCAGATTCTGTAATATTATTGAAAAACATACGCGGAGCTTTTAAGAAACAAATAAGTTGCTCGTTGTAGAATCGAATACACGCATCTTAAAAATGGTAAAAGATAACACACATTCAGCCTAACACAAACGTGATGTTTATACTGTCTATTTCAGGTTACGGATTGACGGGCTGCTGCCGAGCGATGTTCCCCAATCGCATCTCCTACACATTCGACTTCAGCGGACCAAGTTTCGCGCTGGACACCGCGTGCTCGTCGTCGATGTTCGCGATGAACCAGGCGATCGCGGCGATGCGCAGCGGCCAGTGCGACGCGGCGATCGTCGGCGGCGTGAACCTCCTGCTGAAGCCCACCAGCTCCCTTCAGTTCCACAGGCTGAGCATGCTGTCGCCGGACGGCGCCTGCAAGGCCTTCGACGCCTCGGGCAACGGCTACGTACGCTCAGAGGCGGCCGTTGTCGTCTACCTGCAAAAGTCGCGGGACGCCAGGCGCGTCTACGCGACCGTCGTCAACAGCAAGGTAAACACCGACGGCTACAAGGACCAGGGCATCACCTTCCCCAACGGCGACATGCAGAACCGCCTGATGCGCGAGGTGTACGCCGAGGTCGGCATCAACCCTGCGGACGTCGTCTACGTCGAGGCTCACGGCACCGGCACGAAGGTCGGCGACCCTCAGGAGGTCAACTCCATTGCTGACTTGTTCTGCAAGGACAGGAAGACGCCGCTGCTGCTGGGATCCATCAAGTCGAACATGGGACACTCCGAGCCGGCCAGTGGTCTCTGCTCAATCGCAAAAATGCTCATCGCCATGGAGCAAGGAGTGATACCGGCCAACTTGCATTTTAAGGATCCTAATAAGGATATACCCGCGTTGTCGGACGGCAGAATTCAGGTGGTGTCGAAAAATTTGCCGTGGAAGGGAGGTTTGATTGGAGTCAACTCATTCGGTTTTGGCGGCGCCAATGCACACGTCGTTCTTAGGAGCAATCCCAAACCGAAAATCTCGCCTATTCTCGACGTGAACGTTCCGAAAATGGTTGCCGTTTCTGGAAGGACCGCCGAAGCCGTTGCTCGATTGCTCGACGAGGTAAAACTTTTGACAATTGTGACTTTGTATTCTTTGTATGGGAATTTTGACGAAGTAATGAGTACACAATGAAGCTAATTTAAGTGCAACGTTTCAGTAATTTATAAATACTTGTTACTGCTTCAATTTATCAATTTTACTGCTTCTGGTTTAATCTTCATAAAGACTAAAATTTATTATCATGATGTATTTATTATTGAACAGTTCAACAAAATTTGAAAGAAAATACTATTTTTCATAATAATTTGAAATTTATAATTGAATTTTTTGTAAAACAGGTGAAGAAGAACGAAAAAGACGACGAATTTATCTCGCTCTTGCACAGTGTGCACTCTCTCAACATTTCTGGCCACTCGTTCCGTGGCTACCAGATTCTGGGCAATACCGAGGAGCGCGAAATTTCGGAGCACCACGGTGGACAGCGACCTGTGTGGTATGTGTTCTCCGGCATGGGCTCGCAATGGCCAGGCATGGGCAAGGAATTACTCTGCATACCGACCTTCAACGAAAGTCTGCGTCGCTGCGCCGATGCCCTCAAGCCCTGCGGCATTGACCTCATGAACCTCATCCTCACCGGCACCGAGGAAACCTACGAAGACGTACTTCACAGCTTCATCACGATCGCAGCTATCCAAGTTGCCCTCGTCGATGTTCTTAGCATGCTCGGGGTACATCCAGACGGTATCGTTGGACATTCCGTGGGTGAACTTGGTTGCGCGTACGCTGACGGTACTTTTACCGCTGAACAAGCAGTTCTCTCTGCTTACTGGAGAGGAAAGTCGATCAGGGACTCCGGCTTACCTGATAACATGGGTACGATATTTCCCTTAAAATAAAAAGGTTTAAAAAAACGATCAAAATCTTATTTATCAAAAATACTTAATAAATTTTATAATTTTAGGTATGGGTGCTATTGGTCTTAGCTGGGATGAAGCAAAGAAACGCTGTCCACCAGACGTGTTCCCAGCTTGTCACAACTCATCCGATTCAGTTTCAATTTCCGGACCTATTCCATCTATCAACAAATTCATGGAAGAGCTAAAAGCCGAGGGAATCTTTGCCAAAGGAGTGCGTAGTTCCGGCATCGCTTTCCACAGCAAATACATCGCCTCGGTTGCACCGAAACTCCGAGCTAGTCTTGAAAACATCATCCCCAATCCAAAGCAAAGAACCTCTAGATGGATCTCGTCGTCGATCCCCGAATCAGCATGGAACACTCCTCTGGCTCAGCTGAGCTCACCGGCGTATCACGTAAACAACCTTTTGTCGCCCGTATTATTCCAAGAGGCTCTCGCTCACGTCCCAGAGAACGCCGTCGTCATTGAAATCGCACCGCACTGTCTCTTGCAAGCTGTGCTGAGGCGATCACTGCCCCCGACAGTAACCAACGTCGGTCTGCATAAGCGGGACCACACGAACAATTTGGTATTTTTGATGAACAACATTGGAAAAATGTACAACGCTAGTGTGCAGCCTCAGTTGGCCAAATTCTATCCACCTATTAGCTACCCTGTGGGCCGCGGCACTCCCATGATCAACTCGTTGATCGATTGGGATCACTCTGTGCAATGGGATGTCGCCGACTTCTCAGGAAAATCCTCTAGGTCTGGAGAGAGCGTCATCGAGATCGATTTGTCTAAAGAGAGCGATGCCTACTTGGCGGGTCACAACATCGACGGTAGAATCTTGTTCCCTGCTACAGGATATCTTACGCTGGTGTGGAAGACCTTTGCTAAACTTCGTGGTGCCGAGTACGAGAAACTTCCCGTTGTTCTTGAAGAGGTTCAATTTCAACGAGCGACTATTGTACCTAAAGAGGGACCAGTCAAATTCCTCGTCAACATCTTCGATGGTACTGGCGATTTCGAGATTTGCGAAGGTAAAGAAAAATCTGATATAATGATCAGTTCCGTTTAATTATCTAAAAGCTTTTAATTTGTTTAATAAATTAATTTTTTGCAACAGGCGGTTCAGTGGCAGTAACCGGTAAAATCCGTGTATCAGAAAACATAGAAAAAGAGCAGTTGAACCTGCCAGTGCCTGTGGTCGCTAAGGAAGCTGAACTCCTGGAATTGAAAACAGACGATGTGTACAAGGATCTGCGTCTTCGTGGTTACGACTACTCGGGTCTCTTCCAGGGTATCGTATCAGCGGATAACCGAGGTGCTGTGGGCAAGCTGACCTGGGCCGAGGACTACATCTCGTTTATAGACACGATGCTGCAATTCTCAATTCTGGGCAAGGACACTCGCGATCTGTACCTTCCTACGCGTCTGCAACAAGCAATTATCGATCCGGTAGCTCATAAGCGCTTCGTGGAGAACCTTGGCGAGAAAGAAGTCGTACCAGTCTATTCGTATCCCAAGATCGGTATCATAAAAGCTGGAGGTATTGAATTAAGAGGTATGAAAGCCTCGCTGGCTCCTAGACGACAGCAGACTCAGGCACCACCGAAGCACGAACGCTACGTCTTTGTGCCGTACGAAAACCCTCAGGTGCTTGTTGAAGATCCGGAAAAGGCCAAATTACATGCCCTCACCGTCCTCCTGCAGGTCGCTCGAGAAAACTTGGGTGGTCTCAAAATTAAGGCGGTTGAGATCGCCGGTGAAAGAAGCTCCGAAGCCCTCATGACTCCCGCGGTCCTTGATATTCTTTTCGGCGAGCCAGGACTTAGCGTAAGTATTCATCAACAAAACGGTTTCCTTAGAATTCTGTATTGCAGATGTAATAAGATGTAGTAAAAATATTTTTCTTGTTTGTAGGTTGACTTGCAATTAATTGGTTCGGCAGAGTTCCATGCCGCTATTTTGGATCAATGGAAAATAAAAGCTGTGCTCAAGGACCCACAGACGAATCCAGTTGGTCAAGATCTGCATATCGTTCTAGCTGCGGACGTTTTGAGTAACAACCAAACTGTTGTGCTGAAGAACATCTCTAATTCGCTCAAGAGTGGAGGGTACGTCGTTCTCGAAGAGACCGGCAGTATCGTCTCCAACTCCATTAAAAAGGCTGGACTCGTGTTCGTCGGTAAACAGCTCGTACCTGGCAAAAGCTACGTGCTCCTAAAGAAGATCGAAGAAACGCCCCAACAGATTATTATTCAGATTACCGAAAAGAATTTTTCATGGCTCGAGGGTGTTAAAGCTGCACTTAAGCAATCCGAATCCGAGGATCAAAAGGTGCTGCTCGTCAGTCAAGGAGAAGAATTACTTGGTAAAACATCATACTTTTAATATTCGTATAATTTTTGTTTCCTTTTATATAAACTATTTCGATTTTGACTAACTCAAATAAATGCTTTCAGGTATGGTGGGTCTAATGACTTGCATCCGTCAAGAGTCCGGCGGCCACAACGTGCGCTACGTCTTCATTCAAGATAAGAATGCGCCGAAGTTCGCAATGAACGACAAGTTCTACTCCGAGCAACTGGACAAGCAGCTAATGGCTAATGTCCTGAAAGGTGGTCAGTGGGGCTCGTACCGGCACCTTCGTCTTGACCAACAATCCGACGTCTCCTCCCTGCAAGTGGAGCATGCCTACGTCAACGCCCTGGTACGGGGTGACTTGAGCAGTCTGCGCTGGATCGAGGGCCCGCTGAGCTACTATCAGCCCGAGAAGCACCCCAACAAGGAATTCTGCAGTGTCTACTACGCGCCGCTTAACTTCCGCGACATCATGTTGGCTACCGGCAAACTCAATGCCGATGCTCTGCCGGGCGATCTCGCCGGCCAAGACTGTATTCTCGGTCTGGAATTTTCAGGTCGCGACTCCAAGGGTCGCCGAGTTATGGGTATGGTGGCCGCTCAGGGTCTCGCCACTACTCTCCTCGCCGACCCTGGCTTCATGTGGCAGGTACCCGACAAGTGGACTCTCGAGGAGGCCGCTACCATTCCCGTCGTTTACGCGACCAGCTACTATGCCCTCTGTGTGAGAGGCGGCCTGAAATCCGGCGAGAGTGTACTTGTCCACGCCGGAAGCGGTGGAGTCGGACAGGCAAGTATCGCTATTGCCCTGCACATGGGCTGCAAGGTCTTCACCACCGTCGGATCGCAGGAGAAGAGGGACTTCCTGAAGAAGACTTTCCCGCAATTAACGGACCGCAACATTGGAAACTCAAGAGATACCAGTTTCGAGCAGTTGATCCTGACGGAGACCAACGGCCGTGGAGTCGACGTCGTATTAAACTCTCTCGCTGGTGAGAAATTACAGGCAAGTGTCAGGTGTTTGGCCAACGGTGGTCGTTTCCTCGAGATCGGAAAGTTCGATCTGTCGAACAACACTGCCCTCGGAATGTCCCTCTTTCTGAAGAACACCTCGTTCCATGGAATTCTCCTCGACGCCCTGTTCGATTCGGATGTTCCTGACAAGAAGGAAGTCGTCCGACTTGTTAATGAAGGAATTAAAAATGGAGCTGTCAGGCCTCTGCCCGCTACTGTCTTCAGCGAACAACAGATCGAGCAAGGTTTGTAAATCTCCCTTTGTCTTATACAAATAAGTTTGCCAAGATAAGTGATAAATAAGCTTTGTATAATACTCGAATTTTTAGGTTTCAGATTTATGGCGACCGGTAAGCACATCGGTAAGGTTCTGATGAAAATCCGCGACGAAGAGCCGCAGAAGGTGACGACGCCAAGTGCGAAAACCGTGGCGTCCATCCCAAGAACGTACATGAACCCCGACAAGTCGTACGTCTTAGTAGGAGGATTGGGAGGTTTCGGTCTCGAATTAGCCAACTGGCTGATCACTCGCGGTGCCAAGCACATCGTGCTAACTTCTCGCTCGGGCGTGCGTACCGGCTACCAGTCACTGTGCATCCGTCGCTGGCGAGAAATCGGAATCAACATCGTGATCTCCACGGAGGATGTCACCACTCTGGCTGGTGCCGAAAAACTCATCAACGCAGCCAACAAAGCCGCGCCCGTCGGTGGTATCTTCAACCTGGCGGCAGTTCTCCGCGACGCTCTGATAGAGAATCTGGATGAAGGCCAATTCAAGGCTGTGGCTTCGCCTAAGATCGACGGTACGAAGAATTTGGACGCGGCCTCGCGCAAACTCTGTCCAGCACTGGACTACTTTGTGGCCTTCTCGTCAGTCTCGTGCGGCAGAGGTAACGCCGGTCAGACGAACTACGGTCTGGCGAATTCGGCCATGGAGCGCATCTGCGAACAGAGACAAGCTATTGGACTCCCGGGTCTGGCTATTCAGTGGGGAGCCATCGGAGACGTGGGTCTCATTCTGGAAACTATGGGCAACAACGACACCGAAGTCGGCGGTACTCTGCCTCAGAGAATGAGCAGCTGCCTCACGACCATGGACAGTTTCCTGCAACAGCCTCATCCGGTTCTAGCTTCAATGGTAATTGCCGAGAAGCACAAATCCTCTGAACAGAACCAAGTCGGTGTTCTCGAAGCTGTTGGCAACATCCTCGGTATCAAGGATGTCAAATCAGTTAATCCGAACAACAGTCTTGCCGATCTCGGTATGGACTCGCTCATGGGCACTGAAATCAAGCAGACTCTTGAGAGAAACTACGATATCGTGCTGAGCCCGCAGGAAATTCGAGGACTCACCTTCGGCAAACTGAAGGAGTACGTCGCTGGTGGCGAAACTGTAGAGCCAGGTATGATTGCCTTTCATATAATTTAAAAAAATGATTGTTTAAAAATAGAGAAATTAAAAAAAAAATGTATTCTTAAACAGCAGGTACAGTAGCAGCGACTGCAACGCCAAGCAGTCCTGACGAGTTGCTGTTCCAGTGCATAGGTACAGAGATAGTGCCTGGAAAATCGCTAGTAAAACTCGAGTCGCGCAAAGCCGTCGGTGAGCCGATCTTCGTGGTGTCCGCCATCGAGGGTGTCATCGCCTCGCTGAAGTTGTTAGCTAGTGAACTGGATCGGCCAGTTTGGGGTCTGCAGTGCACAAAGGACGCGCCACTCGAGAGCATCAAAGAATTCGCTGAATTCAACGTAAAGCAGATGCGAGATGTACAAGCCAAAGGCCCTTACACACTTGTGGGTTACTCCTTCGGTGCGCTTGTCGCTTTCGAAATGGCCTTGCAATTGGAGATCGTCGGTGAGAAGGTCAATCTCACGCTTCTCGACGGTTCCCCTGAGTTCGTTACCCTACACTGTCAAAGCATTGCCAAGCAAACCACTGCGGCTGGCGAGAATATGGAGGCTGACGGCGTCAGGAAGTCACTCGCCTTCTTCGCCAGGCAGTTCAACTCGAGCATTGGATACTTGAAGGTAAGATCGTTGTGATGAAAAATGATTTGTACTATTAAGTTATTACGAAACGAAAATAACTGACGTTTAAATTAAAAAAAAAACTGTAACTTTCTAGGCATACAGTGTTCTTCGGGATGCACAAAATGACGATGAAATGTTCAAGAAAATGCTTGAAATGATTGGCAGTACGCCGTTTACAGCTGAAGACTTGAAAGCAGCTAGTATTTTATTCTTTAAAAAATTACGAGCGGCAAACTCGTACAAACCAACGGGGAAATACCAAGGCGAAGTCACGCTCATAAAGGCTAAAGACAACTTTGTCAGTCTAAATACAGATTATGGATTGTCACAGGTAATTATTTTAGTAATCATAACTCTTTTTCTTGATGCTTGAATGACTGTAATGTATTTAAATTGTGTAAATTTAAATTTCTAGATCTGCAGGCAGAACGTGAAAGTAGAGGAACTGTTGGGAAATCACAGGAGTATCCTGTCCGGTGACAGCGTGAAAAAAATAGCAGAATTACTTAGAGTTTAGAAGATAAATTTAGTTTCGTACCTACTTTTTAAGTGCGAGAAATTTCTACTCATACTATTCACGATTGGAACATGCAGAAATCTACAAAAAAACTTTCTTTTGTATAAAAATTTCTTCTACAGGAATCTTCTCGTACATTTTCATTCACTTTATCATATGTTACAAATTCGCTCATTCTCATTAATATAAGTAACAATTGCTGTAAAATTGATCGTGAACTATTACATTATTTTGTTACTGCAGCTAACGTTTCACTAAATAGAGTTTGGGGAGTAGAATTAATTTGTATAAACAATAGGCAAAACTGCAGAAAAAAGTGATGATTAATCTTAAGTTTTTAATAATTAAGATATATATTAGATTATACCTCTTTTAGAATGCAAAATTTTACTAAACGGTCTTATTTTCTGCTTACTTCAAGCTCCGACAAGTCCGAGCCTTTAAGAATTTAAGTATAAAAAAAGCGGTCATACGATTTTTCGATATGCATCAGTGGACAGGTGGATATTGTTAAGTTGTATGAAGCTAATATTGTATTTATTATAAATATATATTTATTGCGATTTTGTTATTATATTGTTGTAAGTCATATAATGTGAGTACAAAACTGTTTTAAGAAAGTTTAAAAAAAAAAATCTCGCAGAGGTACATGACTGTCAACTGAACTGCAAAGTAGTTATTTAGGCAGTTTTTTTTTTACGTATGAAAGGTCTACTAGAATAGTGGAAAATTAAGTATTGAATGTTGTGGATTATGTAACCTAACGTAAATTTTTTTTAAGCAAGATTTTTTTTCTTTTTTTTTTTCACTGTAAATGTTTCCTTCAGCACCAAAAATTTTTCTTACATAAAAAAATTAAGTACATTGTAGAATGGTATAGTTAATCGCAAAATAAGTGCAAGTGTACTTTGTAGCTTTCGGGAAAGGATTGTACAATACTGTGCATTTATTTCAAGGTGTATACTCAAACAATGTGCACATTGTTTATTGTAGATATAATAAATAAATGGATTAGAAAGAACTTTCTGACTAATAAAAAAAATTATTTCTTCCACTCTTTATTAAGTACTTTCTAATTATAACATTCATATAAAATTGCTTTGATCTCACTAAGAATATCTTAAAAAACGTTTTTATTTTAAATTTAAGACTTAGCAAATAATATACTCACAAAATAAAGTTTGTGCATTCTAAATTATGATAGATTGAATAAATTAAAGTTTGTAGTTTGGAATGTTACACATCATGTTGTAACAATAATGTACATTCAATGTTACATAAATATTTCTTGTAAAACTGCTGCAGCATATACAGATCCTTTAAAATCTTTAATATCAACATCCTCGCACCATAAATATTATGACGCATTTGATGATTGTTTAATTTTCTCATAACTAGGATCAGAAGTAGCATATTGCTTATCACACGTGAAGGATACAGTCAATGCATAACGCGTGCCTGTGGTAACTTTTTCAACTGCATGTAAATTTTCACTACCTGATGTAAACATGGAAACTCTGCCTTTACGAGGCTCCACTGTTGTATTAACACTGTTTTGGTCTATGAAAATGAATCGACCGCCTTCAAAGTCTCTGCCATAGTCACTGAGATATAACAAGGATGTATAATGGAACGACTCATATGTTTCCTGAAATATATAAATAAATTGTATATTACTTCTATTTGTAAATATTCTCAAATATATGAACTTACTTTATCAACATGTGGATGCCAATATTCATCATGTATTGTTTTAGCAGAAGCATTAGTTATTCGTGAAAAAAATGTGGGCTTAGTCAAATAAATTTTATTTGACTCAACTCCAAAGTGGTGAGCTATGGCATGTTGAATTTTTGTCTTCACAACTCTGAAATTCCAATTAGTTTACTAAAATATAGATCTTGAGTAAGCTAAAATGGTACCCAAAATACTTACTTGTAAATTGCAAAATCTGCATTAGTGAAAATCTTTTTTGCCTCTTTTAATGCGTATATATTAATAAATTTTGTTCCTTTACTCAGTGCTCCACTTTCTAGATCTAATGTACTGGCTCCTCCACTGGATCCACCCAGTTTCAATCCATTCTTAGCTAATTGCAATAAAGTATCTGCTTCTGAAGCTGATACTAGTTTATCAGATACTACTCTTCCACACTTCTCAGGTACACATCCAGGATATTGGTCTATTTCCTTTTTGTAGCTGTCGGAACATTCAATATTAACACTACGACTAATCAAGACATCCTTTTGCCTGGCTAATGCTACCTCCTTTCCATTTTTGCTATTGTACCATACAACAAGCATAACTCCGAGAATTAGAACGCAGCGAGACCAAACTCTCTGGTAAGGAAAAGTTACATGAGGTCCATATTTCCTGCAAAACAAGATTCATTATGTATCAGTTTAATTGGTAGATCAGTAATTTTTTACAGAATAGCAAAAATCAATAAAATAACCGGCCTATAGACTTCCCGAATTAAGGTTAATCGTTGCACAATTTATTTTGTAAAAATGTATTTTCTATTTCAAATTCTTCCAATATTATTATACTATTACGTTTATAGTTAAGTTTAGTAGTAAAATGTCAAGCAAACATCACTATTTCACAACATTAACTAAACTTACGGTTTAACTTCGTCCTGAGTATCGGCATCCGGTTTGTTTTCCTGAACTCGTTCTTTCTCCTTTTGCGATTCATTTTTTCTTCTTCTTACAGAGTCCTGAGCCATGATCGTTTCAAATTGATGCAATTCTAATAAAAAATTAAAAATTTTAAATCCATATTTTAAAAGTACCAGTCTCTGCACGGCATAACAAACACTGAATGCAAAAATGCAAATGCAGACAGTGCACTCACCTATCCATGTGAATTATTCTCTTTCAGCAATTCAGCAAACTCCACGAAATCAGACACTTAAACATACTAACAGAAACCTTGGATCTATAAATGCATGTATATACAAATATGCCCTAGTTATATCTATATATAGGTAGTGGTAATTGCGCAGGATCGACATTTATTTTGGCGCGAAAATTTCAATAAGGAAATTACGCAATAAGAACTGACGATATGACCCATGTTTTTTTAAACTATTTAAGCACAATATAATTATAATAAAATACAGAAAACTTAGACTTTTTTTATCTATAACAATAAAACCTATAAAATAACACTTTTGCACAAATATGAACCGAGGAAAAATTACATTTAATGTTTAAAAGAAAAAAATAATAACAAAATAATGCAAATACAATGATTTTGAATTACCTACAAATAATGTTAAAAGGTATATTTAAGAAATGTGGTCTAATGTTATGAAGCAAAACTTTGACGAGTATCAAATAATTGTATTTTTTTTTAAAATTCACTAGTTGCCTTATTAAAATACATGTTATTCAATCATCTACTTATCAAGTATCGTACTTAATTTACATAAAAGGCGTTAAAACAGGAGAGGTATTTAAAGTTTACATTGTTAATGAAGCAATAGTTGTCTGAAAGATATTTATTTTAATTTGTAGTATTTTGCTTTCTTGACAAGCTTTTTTCATTCACAAAATTTATCAAATAAAGTAAATATGAATTTGTTATAGTTCGGTATACCTTTGTTCCACAACTAAAATCATTTTCTACACATTCACATAATGATAAACGGTGATTTCACTAAAAATATTTTGTCCACGATTATTAAACTACTTGACCATAAATCTTTATTTTATAATGCAAAAGAAAGGAGGTTTGGTTTTTACATAATATTTAAATGATTCCCTGAAAAAGTACAGTACTACTGTGTACAGTCACTGTTACTACAAAGTATGACTACAACAGACTATTGACTCATCCCTCAGTGAATGATAACCACGATGAATATGATGATTACATCTAGCAATACAATTTCATTCATATCCCAAAATAAATTTTGTTTTATTTTTATTTTAAAAAATAATCATATTGAACAAATTAAAGATTTATATTATAAAATATCCACCGAGTTTACATGCGTTTCACACTTTTTAAGAGAATCATCCACTCAGACATAGAGTGAAAATCGAAAATCGGCTCCATCGACTTTCTGAGATGGAACTTACATTTTGATTTCGACTTTGAAATTTACGTTAGAGCGAAAATTATACCAAATTTCCTTTTTTTCGTACATTATCTATTTTCAAAATCTAGACGTTTTTTTTTTTTTTATAGTAATGACGATCTTAATTGTAAACTTAAAATCTTATTTGTATCTTATTTATAATCTTGGGAAATAAAAAGAATGTTACAAGCCTCAAGTTTCCATAGCCTCCATTGGTATGGCTATTGGAGGATCTGACATTGGCACGTCAATATTTTCATTTTTCTTTACAGAATAGAGCTTCTGTAATTTATCGTAATATCTGATATCCTATATAAATATAAAATAAATATTAATTTAAATAAACTTCAAGTTATTTCTACCTAATAAATCATTAAAAGAATATTACCTTTTCCTGTACCGACGGTCTGACTTTATCGAGGGCCGCATGAAAATTACGTAGGCATATCACTGCTGTAGTCATTGAACCAGCCATAATTTCACGCAGATTTTGATTACTGGCCTCTCTTACAAGAGCCGCGAGATCAGCTCCAGTATAACCTTCCGATTTTTCAGCTATCTCTTTCAGATTAACGTCCTCTGCTAATTTCGGCCTCGATCCGTTCTATAAAATAAAAAAATAATTATTAAATTATATTTTCATTTATTTAAAATAAACAAGGCGGTAAAAGTGTTATCTTCAATAAATTATAATAAAAATCTTTTTTTTCTGATTTTTGCATTTATAAAGGGACCTATACAAGTGGGTCGAGAATGAAATATTTTAAATGACAAAGTGTACCTTAGTAATTGTTTTTAGTATGTCCACACGATCCAAGGCATTAGGTAACCCTACGTACAAAATTTTGTCGAGTCGCCCAGGCCTTAAAAGAGCTGCATCAATAATTTCGGGCCGATTGCTTGCTGCCATGAGGAAAACGTCCTTTCTTCCTTCAACGCCATCCATTTCCGTAAGCATTTGATTGACGACGCGCGATGTCGCTGTGTTTTCCCCTTCTGATCGTTTCGGACAAAGAGCATCAACCTCGTCAAAGAAAATAACACAAGGTGCTGAGTTTCGAGCTCGCGCAAAACACTGACGCACAGCCTTCTCACTTTCACCAACGTACTGAAATGAAGATCATATAGTTTACATTGTTATTATAAAATTATTATTTTAGAGAAATTAGACTTGAAAGAAAATTTACCATATTTAACAATTCTGGGCCTTTAACAGAAATAAAATTGATACCAGCTTCATTGGCAATGGCCTTAGCCAGTAATGTTTTTCCGCAACCAGGTGGACCGCATAAAAGTACACCCGTGGAAGCGATTAATCCATGGCTAGCAAAATGTTCTGCATATCTAATAGGTGCCTAAAAGTTTATGTTATACATTAATTTTTCATAAAATATCCTGTTATTCAAAATAATATTACACAAAAACGAATTATTCAAGGCAATATTAATTTCTATTATATCTACAAGACTTCTTCTACTTTGACTGTACAATTAAATAAATTATACTCTACCAATATTGTCATTTGTAGTTCCTCGCGAATATCCTTAAGAGATCCAATATCTTCCCACGTGACGTCTGGTACAGTGGCAAATCCTTCTCTCTTAGCAGAAGGCTGAATTTTTTTAAGGGCAATTTCGAAATCACGCTCCTCGACGCATAGCCGTGCTAGCTGCTCAGGAGTAGGGACGTTCTGTAACCTCTTACGGAAGTCGGCGAGCTTCTCCTCCTTGCTCTTTGGTGTTTTGACCTCTTCCTCCTGTATTTTTATCGGCTCTGGTTCGATTATTTCCTTAGATGCAACTGTGACTTCAAGTTGCTCAGTCTCCTGAGGAGAGGGTATTGGTTCTTCTGTTGTTTTAGTAGCCGATGCCGCCGGCTCGGACCCAGACTCTTCGGTAGCAGCTTTTGGCGACGAAGTAGGTTCCGTTGATTCTGGCGGAGGTACTTTTGCAGATTCTGAAGTATCTGGTGTGTCTTCTGCTGTGTTTTTGTCTTCCGTCGTCGTCGTAACTGTCGCTGATGCTTCGTTGACATCTTTTCAATAATTAAAATTAGTTTATTAATATTAAAATATTCTCTTTGTAAAAATTTCATTTATTTAATTGTTATTTTTGATAAAATCACCTGCTTTTTCTTCTTCAGATTTTTCCTTTGAATCACTTTTTACTGGGGAATCATCATCTACAATTATATCTGAATTATCAAGATCTTTATTTGAAGTTTTGTCTTTGTCTTTTGCATCATCAGTGTCTGGAATTGGAACTGGTGACGTTGGTAATGGCGAAATTGGAGATGATTCGACTTTAGTTTCAACATCAGTCGAAGTAGTATTCTTATTTAAATCTTGAATAGTTCTAATAAAGTTAGGTTTACATCAATTCAACATTAGAAATTATATCATTAAAATAATTATAATCAAGATGAAAGTAAATATTACCTATTTCCAGCAGACATTGCAGCTTCTGTAATAAGAGCAACTAAATCAGCTCCAACATATCCAGGTGTCAATGAAGCAATTTTATCTAAATCAATATCAGATGAAAGAGTTATTCCAGCAGTATGAACTTTTAATATTTCTGCTCTCGCCTCTTTGTCAGGAATGCCTAGTAAAACTTCTCTATCAAAACGACCAGCTCTTCGTAGAGCTGGATCTATAGAATCAGGTGTGTTTGCAGAACCTATTAATAAAACTTTATTTCCATTGGTTTTTTGCGCCAACTCTAAAAAACAAGTGAATAAAAGTTTATTTCTACCATATTGTAATAAATAATGAGTAACAAAGTAATAAATATTTGTTGAATAATATTTACCATCTAAACAAGAAAGTAGCTGTGAAACAATTCGTACTTCCATTTCCTTTTGAGCAGTGGCTCTGTGAGGAGCTATTGCATTAAATTCATCAATGAAAAGTATGCAAGGAGCAATAGAAACAGCTTGATCAAATAATTCTCTTATGCGCTGTTCACTTTCTCCTGAGATACCAGCAACAAGTTCTGGAGCAGCTACTTTTAATAAAGGCATATTTAACTCCTAAAAAATAAGAATACAAGGGTTAACTAATATTTTATCTATAAAAAATACAATTATAATTGTTACAAATAATAGTTACTCCTGCAATTGCATGTGCTAATAAAGTTTTTCCACAACCAGGTGGACCATGTAACAAAACACCTCTTGGTGGAGAAGTTCCAAGTTTGGTACATACTTCAGGATGTTTAATGTGTTGTAATATATTATCAACAGTTTCCAAAATTTTTGTAATCCCACCAATGTCATTAAATGTAATTGTTGGTTTTACAATTGGAATTCTCACTTTCCTTTTTGGAATGGTATCAAAAGTACTTTCAATCTCCTTATCTCTAGGCCTTTTTCGTGACTTTTCTGTTTTCTGTGTGATCTTTGAATGAGTATCCACCTGTGGTTCTTGTACCTAACACAATATTTTTATTAGAAATAAAGTACTTCTTTTTTTCTTAATAATTTTTACATAAAAATATAATTTATAATTCAATTAATAAAATAAAAGATGAACTTTACTACTTGAATACTGGTTCGTGATAGTGCTTCTAGACTGGCACACATATGTGGCCTTTTTGCAACTTGCACTGTTTCCATATCTTTTTCAGATTTATTGCTTGTTGCCGATGTAGTAGTACAAGTTTTCACTTGATCATCATCACTACTAATGTCAATTAATTCCTTGTCACTTGAATTACCATTTTGCTTGCCTGAACTCTGACGTTTATAACCATGCAAATACTCAGCAGGCATTGGATCAACCTATGGGTCATATTAACAATGAATATTGATAATTCTTTGATAATTGAAACAGTTCCTAAAAAAACTTGTAAATAATTACCTCAATATCAATGTCATCATCGTCATCCTGCCAGTGTGAATCAGCCTGTCGAGTAAGATTTTCAGTAATATCATCGTAAGCTCTGCGAACCATTGTTCTAAATGGTCCACGTTTTTTTCCTCGATAATCACGATACTTTCTTTGAAGGTAATCTGCCATTTCGTTTACGTCAATGTATACCTTATCTTCATTTTCATACAAATACTATAAGAAAATAAAAATAAAAATATAATTAAAAACGTGTCAGAAAGAAAAATTAATTCTAAAGTTAATTTTTGTTTGTTTTCTTTATTTGCAAATCTACACATGCTCTAAAGAGTCTTCCAAATAGTTTTTAGAGTTTAGTTTTACTACTTTATTAATTATATTAGTATTAATTACTATTTCTAATTCATTTTTGTAGAATGGATTGAAATGACTAAAAAATCTAAATTTTCATAGACAATTCCTAAAAATATTTAAAAAAAAAAAGAGAGAGAGACATTAATTAATTATCATGTTAAACAGGTATAACAATGAGGTGCAACGTATCAAATTCCCAAGAAATCATTTATCATCAATCGTCGCAATCCACAAGCAAAACAAAGGCTCTAGTGACTGTAACCTAACCTAAACGCAACGCATTTAAATCCACGAAACGTGCGCAACCTTCTCGGAAATCTACCGTGAGATCATTGAAAAAAACGATGCCAAAGGCAAACGGCACCCATTCATAAAGAAACCCAAGCTACAAATACTCGTATTAACGCCAAGAAAAGAAAATAAAACGAGGCCGGTCGCCGCTAATTACGACTCCCGCGGCGTTATAATTATGTATATTATAGCGCCTTTCGCGTCTCGACTATGGCGGCAGGCCGGGCGGTTTCGAGTCTCGAGGACCAAGTGCCGGGGACGACTCACCGTGCGGACCCGGGAGATGATCATCGAATCGCGCAGGACGCGCTCCTCGGGGCTCTTCTCCTGCAGCTTGGTCGGCGGACCCTGGCTGCGCTTCGCTACATTCGCCGAATTGCTGTCCATGCTGGAGCTCTGCAGTGGTATTATGTCGATCGACGAGTTGAGCTTCTCCAGTTTGTACATATTACCGTAACCCCCTTCTGCGCGCACCGCTTTAGGTAAGTACTGTGGCACACTCGCTGTGCCGTGCCGTCGGCTTGAGTGCAGCGCGGTATAAAAGTCCGTCTTGCCTCCGCCTTCTCCTTCGTCCCTTTGGGCGAGTTGCGCGCACGCGCTGCGCAGTGCGCACCCACTCCACAAACAACGCTCAAAATGTGTATTCTAACCTACGAAAGAGTAGCGTTCCTTCCTCTTCCTGGAGTAGGAGAGGAAAATTGCATTTGAGCCATTCTACATTAATTACGTGCCATGCGTCATGCCGCACGACGCACGACGCACGGCACGTCATGTAGAATGGCTCTAAAACTTGGAGCAGATGGCACCAGCATCAAGTCGTCCATGATGGCCGCTTCACAAACACAAACGTACTTTTATTCTTATCATATAATTATCATCAAAGTAGGGATGATGTAGACACAGAGACTACTGGTCAAAATCTTCTCTTTCTCTCCCTCTTTTTAAATAGTAAACAAGTGGTTTTACTTAACCTAAAGTGACAAGGAAAAACAGGTCCTAACCTTTTAAATCGAAAACCTATACTATGAGAGGAAAACAAAAAGATTATTTATACATTCCTGACAGTAAATAAACATGTGACTATTGGAATATAATAGTAAACAATAGAAAACAATACAACATGTTTGGATCAATTCGTGATAAGTTCCAATCTATGCAAGAAGGTCTTTCTGCGAGGTAATTAATTTTCTATAATCTTGAGATATTTATTGGAAGTATTATATCAGTAATACAAATAATGTTTAAATGCAGTTGAAGGTAAATCTAATGTTTACTTAATATTTTTCATTATTTTAATATGAAACCTATATCATTTTTTGTATAGCATTCGTGGACTGACCCTTGCCGAAGCTGGTGCTAAACCAAAAAAGTTAATAAGATCCAGAAGTGTAGATTATGATGCTGGTGCCGATTTGTTACATCACTTTCAACTTGAATGGAATGAATTGCACGAATTGGCAGAAGAAAATGCACAGAATGCTCAAGAAGCCGATGCCTTGATAGCAACAATTAATGAGAAATTAGAGTTACAGTGGAACAGCATCATAACATTGAATAACAGTCTAGGCTCTATACCAAAAATTAATCAAACCCTTCAGACATTAATGGATCAAATAGGTAAGTTTAAATCAAGATTATTTTTTAGTTTAAAATTGAGTACTAACAGTATATGCAAACATTGCTTATCAGGTTCTCTGCAAGAGCTATTTGAAGAAGTAGATAATGCAATATTTGAACTTGAGGATTTACAACAAATTTTAGATTTACAAAGTAGTCAATTAGACCATAGGTTTCAACTAGCCTTGTATAAAGAAAAGAAATTATCGGAATTGAAACTTATTAGAGGTAAACATAATAAATAAAAGTATACGATTACTATTTCAAAATTACAATTTATTTAAAAAAGGTAATTTATAAAAATATATTTAACAGAACAATTAGCTAATGAACATGCAGAAAAAGTTTTGAAACATGAAAAAGAGCAAGAGAAACATTTAAAAGAGAGACAAGAAACATTTGAAGAGGCCTTTAAAGAAGAAATAAAAGAATACAAAGCAACTGGTTCTATTCCAAGTAAGTAACAATGATTTTTCTAAGGCTATTAAAAAAAAAACGTCATTTATTTGTAACAAATTTAAAAAGAAATTTACATTGCTTTAGAAACGCCTGTGAATGCTCCAAAAGGTCCTAGCTTAGAAGAAATAGATCTCGATACGGATTCAGCAGACTTCGATGAATTTCTCAAAGAGTAACTTCAAGCAATATTCAACATCTACACCAATGGGTTTTTATTTAATTGTTATTTGTGTCTAAAGTTTATAAATCAATCATGTGTGCGACCGAGGGGACCACATGCTTAAAGCTCAACTTTAAGCTCCTCCATGTAATAACTAGTGAGATATAAAATAAGTAAATTTAACGATAACTACGTTTAATCAAAGTACTTCATGAGTATTTTGTACAAATTCTATTTTACAATTTGGCTTCATTACAAAATAAGAGAGGAACTGCTTATCAAACTTATGAGGTGATAAGTTCTATTTAACAGTGCTCTCATTGGAGTTTTTTTTATTTATTCTGCGCTTAAAAAGAGGAAAATCGCTGCCTCGAGTATTGGTTCTGATTTCTCCTAGAGTTCTGTTGCTGGTTGAAGGATCCAAAGTTCTGCTGATTGAACGATTCGAAGTTCTGCTGAGGCTGGTCCAGCTGCACCGGCTGAAGATTCCTGTTTGCCGAATGTGGTGGTTCGCTAAAAAGAAGTACATTCATCATTATACATTGGCAATCTCAAAACCAGTAACTAACGACGTGGATACACATACGAATACCACTAATGAGCAATAAAAAAAATTTGTTTTCTTAAAAGAAAAAGACGTCATTACTAATTCTCTTTAAAATTTTAGATTACCAGATTCGATCTTATTTCACGTCTAAAAAAAGAAACCCGCGAAACATCTCGTATAATTGCTAATCAGCTTTAGGAGTGAAAGGGAACTTACCATCCGGTGACGTTCTCGGCAGCGTCGCACGTGCCGATGAGCTCGTTGAAGGCGTGACCCTCGCCGCAGTTCTGCAGGCGTGGCCGGCCGTTCACGCAGACATAATAATGCTGACAGTCATTCGGGCTTCTGTAGAACCTCGCCTCCGAGTTCAGGAAGGTGCTCAGGCCGCTACTGGGGCACGTGAAGCCGAGGAACGCTACAATTTTAAAAGAGAAGATTTTTAGAAAAGAAGATATTTCAAAAAAGCATAGGTAGAAAAATTTCGAGTAAACTTTAGGCCCACCAGTATATACGATTTCTTGCGCAGTGAAATGCCTTAACAGAACTTATTAATTTTATTGAAAAATTTATGTTAAAATTACTGTAAACATTATGGGAAACTGGATTGTCGGCAAAACTGTGATATGTTTACAAGAAATCCACCGAGCTTTTTCTTATAATTTTTGCGCTAAACTTTAACTTTTTTGTTATTCATTATCGTAATTTATTATACTTATTATTCATAAATTTCGCTCCATTTATTATTGGCGTTGAAAATTGAAGGTTCAATTGTAATTACCTTCGGCGTCGCAATCGGGGACCTGATCGGGCCAGTCGCAGCGGTAGGATTCGGGATTGTAGGCCAGACCTTCCGGACAGTCGAATACGAATGATCTACCCTCCACGCAGTTCATGAACTTGCTGCAGTTGCGGCTGTCACCGATCTTGAAGTAGCCGTACTGATGTGGGCAATCTTCAGTTGGCTTGGCCGGCTCTATTATATATGCATATTTCGTAATTTATTTTACCGTTTTAAGTTCGGTAACTTTGTTAACAGAAATTCTTAGAAAATTTAAAGAAAAAAAGAGAAATGAAAAGCTCTACACGTCTATTTTAAAAAGCTCCTAGCACATCTTTTTTTTTTAACTTCAATTCAAAATTATCGAAAGCTTAAATAGATATGAGTGTTATTTATTATAAAGAAAAAAATCTTTAAATGAAACACTTACTCGAAAGGAAAAATTAAAAACTACAAAACAATTTCTCTTCAAAGATTAGTACATTTAATAATAAAATTAATTGGTTATTAACTGTAATATGTTTTTTCTTTCAAGAGGCTGCATTGACTAAAAAATGCTTCTGCTTAAATAATTCAAAACTGTTTATGAATGAATATATGTTTTAGTTTAATAAATTTATGTTATTTCTAATTAGAATTAATTTAAAATCTTCATGAACGATCTTTATTATAAACAAAAAATTAAATTTAACTACAAAAAAAAATTCTATACTATATAATATATTAATGCTTTTTTGTCGCAAAGATTTAAGTTTTTCTTGAAGTCGCAAAATTGCAAGGAAAAATTCTAAAACGCTCTAAATGACAACTAAATTAAAGTAACTATTTTTTTTCCCAAACAAAATGACCTTGCCCATGCAATCACCGTTTAAATCACCGACTAATCAACAAACCCCAGTCGAAATACCCAAATATAATATATTAATGCTTTTTTGTCGCAAAGATTTAAGTTTTTCTTGAAGTCGCAAAATTGCAAGGAAAAATTCTA
>JAWWEN010000002.1:1248266-1265335 GCA_035582955.1 Sycophila texana
CTTCTAGTGTGCGCCATATGTTACTAGAAAATCTAGTAACTTTCTAGTAACTGTTACTATATTTTTTCTCAGTGTATAGACGCTCTTCTCGCTGAAAGCAATTTTGAGAGAGTCGGGTCGATTAGCAGTCGCTGTAGGTTTTACGATAATGCAAATGTGTCCAATGAAACATTAATAGTTCTTGAAATAAAAAAGCGCGAGAAATATCGTTACCGAATGAAACGCTCGTTGTTCGTTATTATTCGCTCCGATCGATCTCGAGTGGGCTTGAAAAACAAACTGCAAAGCACACAGTTTTGCATTCGTTCTATTCGCACAGTATAAAGCCATCACACTCGAGCGATAATAGACGCCGAGAAAATGCAACAGTCGTACTTATTCTTTTTTGTTATCGTTGTCGCTGTAGGCAGTTGCTTGTATAGCTTCGTGCAAAGGATATCGTTAATTCACAATTTTTGCGGTTATAAGTAATCGGTTATCATCGATTCTGGATACTAATTGTTCCAATAAAAAAAAAAAAGCAAAAAATTATTCGTTCGCAGAATTTTTAAAGGGTTTTAAATATTTTCCCAGTCGTATATGAAAGGAACCGGCTCACCGCGTGTGACCTAATTGGTTATATATTGGAATTCATGAATTTAAAGTAGCGCGCGGAGTGATCGTGTTCCCTCGCTCGCTGGTTTTTGGTCCTTTTTTTTGACCCCCAGCGAAAATTTTCAATCACTCCGACGACTATACCCATTGTCGGAGCGAAGCTCGAGCTGCGGGCTCTTTCATTTAAATGATTGTTTCATGACTCGTGGCCAACGATGAAATTTATATAACTATACCTTCAAATCTACGATGAACGAAGTTAAAGAGTATTAAAAAAATTGAAACGCTATAGCTCAATGACTAATTAATAATATACTGAATATTAAATTTTAATTAATATACACTGAAAAAAGAATTAGTAGTTTCAGATGCATATTTCTTCAAGGGATATACCAATTCTAATTAATTAATTTGTTTGAATGAACTAAATATTTTTTTTGAAACTGTTAACAGAACAATTATTTAGTACAAAGATAATAATTAGTTAAAACTAATAATACACTTACTATTGTCGTTTTTCAATGTATAAGAGAATTATAAAACACTAGATTTTGTAAATCTCATCACTGTAATTGAGCAACACCAAATCAATAATAGTTTCATATGTCAATTGAATGAAACAGCAATACAATAATCAAGAACAAAAGCATTATTAAATTTAATCGAATGAATCGATAATCCTCTGCTCTACATTTGAATTTCGAAATTATTTAAACCCATTGATCCATGTTTTGCAAATGTATGAAAACTATACTCTAAAAGCGCGAAAATTGAATAGCTGTTTTCATTGCAATAAAGGTTTTTATTACTTTTTTATTCATATCTATCAAACTGTCAATTTTCTTTTAGCTAAACATATTCTATTTTACAAGCTATTTCACATGTGTATTAAATTACTATTTACACATGTAATTGAATGCAAACAATGAAACAACGCTTCTTAAAAACAAAAATAAAATATTTCAACTAATTTAATTATTGGATAATGATCGTTCAAGGTTTTGGAAGCCACTCGATCCTAGAGCAAATGTTTCGATTAGAACATTCAAGTCTCGCAATTGGCAACGAAATATGATAAAATAAAACGGAGAAGAAAGAGCTGCGCCCGAATGCCGAGGGAAATTCGTTAAAAGCTGTCCCTGGTGAGTACTCGAGTGCGCGGGCGCAATTGGGGGAGCATTTGAAAAGCAAACATCGAAGGGCCTCCTCGAATCGAGACTCTTGTTAAGGATGCGCGCTCGTCGAGTGGATTCGAAACAAGGTGCACCCGCGGCTCCTTTTTTAAGCCGCGCCCCGACGCTGATCAGCCGGCGAAGCGACGTTTTTCACGGTGCCACCGTCACGGGGACGTCCGCTGCAGCGCCTCAATTAGAGCATACATTGTTTACGCCGCGCGCATTGTGCGTCGTTGAATAAGCATCGCCGATCGATCTTTCCCTCGCTTTTCCGCCTCCCTGCCCGTTTTTTTACGCCCCCGCGGCGCCTAAGCGATTTATCATTCAATTTTAACGATAATTCGAATTACGGGCCCGCGTCTACGTACTGAGAAAAAAAAGTCAAAAAGTTGATCTTTATACTATACACCATAGTAATCCTGAATATAGTAATTAATTGTTATACCAGATTTATGATATTTGTTACTATTTTTTTGGTAACAGTTCCTGCAATCGATAGAACAAAGTACTAGGAAGTTACAGTAACTTTTTTATAGTAAAAAGTACTAAAATGTATAGTCAATTAAACTATAATCGTATAGTAATGTTTATTATACTTTTTTGTAAAGTTTACTAAATCTAGAAACTGGAAAAAATAATAGAGGACGGTTTATAATATATTTAGTAAGATGAGGATAGACCTGGTCAGCCAAGAAAATTACTATAAATTTTGGAAAAATTACAATTTTTATAGTAAAATTTGCCACAATTATAGCAAATTTTACTATAAAAATTGTAACGAAAAAAAGGCTTCGCAAGAAAAAAAGTGCGAAAAATATATGAATATTTGATTTAAGTAGATGCATACGAGTACGGGCAGACACGTGCCTATTGCATACAAAGTTTTAGAAATAAATTTCGTTATTTAGGTTTTTCATGCTCTAATAAATTTCTTATAACTATTTAAAATCGCACTAATAAAATGAAGAATTATATAAAATTAATTTTGCAAAGATCTTTTTCTCTTTCGTCAATAAAATACGATTTTTAGACACACATTCTAAGTGATAAATTTATATATTTTTCTGATACCATAAATAATAAATATGTAAATTATACTGGACAGGGGCAGGGGTAGGGGGGGGGGGGGGCTCAGGCTACCGGCCGCCGGGCCCCGGGCATACCTGATATTCCAGGCGACGCAACGCCGATAAAGCTTATATACGCACGTCGCGGCACAGCAGCAGCCCCCGGGACGATTGAGGCGCGATCCGCGCACTCACAACCTCCGAGGCCTGCGCACCACCCACTCACCCCACCCCCTCTTTCGGCGCAGCGCGCGCCACGAGCAGCGCGCATCGATTTCTGCGCGCGCATCGCCCGCCGAAAAGCGGGGCTGCAAGCTCCGGGCTACTCTTTGATTCTGCCGCTTGGACGATTGCTTTTCTTTCCATATCACCTGATTTGCTCCGTTTCATCTGGTTTGCCTCGTTGGGGGGGGGGGGGGAGAGGGTTATTAAGGTAGACTGTTATAGGGTGGTATGAATTAATGTGGCGAGGAAGATCGGTTGGAGCTGGTGTGATAATCATTACGAGTGCTTCTGAGTAGCTCGTGATGGTAATGCGTGTGCCATAGAAGTTTATTGCCTTTTTTTTTATGAGTTTGAGGGTGTGCATGTGTATACGGAGTACGTGGATTATTTATGGAATTGGCTTTTAAAAGGTTAATTCTTTAACGCAGAATTGAAGATGGAAATAACGGGCAGATCGATCATTTATGAAAAACTTCTGCATAAACTATGCAGAAAAAGTTTACGTAGGGTTTAGGTAGAATTGGTGCAGATATTTTTATAGTGGCTGCAGAAAATCTCTACAACATTTTTTCTACATTGTATATACATAATAATAAAAATTTGGACATTCGAATATTCTTAATCTTTAGTAACAAAAATTTGTAAATCAAACTAAAATTTTGTTGAGATCTATACTTATAAAAACATATGTAATTTAATCATTGAATGTTTTGGTTAAAATCATCTAAATATTTCATTATATCGGTTTTTTTAACTAAAAATTTATTAGTTATTAATTAAGTAAAAATATTGTATTACATCAACAAAATAATTTTGTAGAAATTATTTAACAAAATTTAATATTAATATTGAGTTGAATAACCGGAATCTGTGGGGCTAACAGTAAAAAGTTACCTTGAAATTACTAATGAACTAATTATCTATAAATAACTATTTATTTAAATATATATAAATAAATTCGAATGATATTACTTTTTCAACATTTCTGAAATAAAGCTCGACCATCGGGAAATTGAAGATACTGCGGACAAAGGCGGAATTCAAATCAAGTGTCCAATGTTTTTATCGTTTCGTCAGATCGTAGCGTGCTTGGGAATTCGCAAATTATGAAATTCTTCTTCTCTAGTGTCACGCGTACCTAAGTTTTTTCTTTTCTTCAAACTTTTTATTTACGTCCGGGATACGACTTGAATGAAAATCGGCTATAGCTCTGGGAGTAAACAAGATTATAATGCAGTTCTTTGAATTACAATGCATTATAAGATAATTAAGAGATATCAATAGTTTTTAAATTTTATAATAAACAACATGCTTATTTTTTTAATAGTAGTCGTATTGTAATTCATAATATATATCCAATATCCTATAGAATCATAAATGTTTTTTATTATAAAAAATAATGTAAATTTATCTCTTTATTTATTCATAGTATTGTTGATTTCTTAATTTATTCTTTGTTTAATCGACGGTAAAAAATATTAATCAAGCCCATGTGAAATAAATAAAATATTATTATTAAAATTTTTTACAATTTACTGGCCTTACTTACGTATTTAATTAATTCTAATGTAAAAAAGCATCTCTGTGCGTTTAATAATTAAATAATAAATGAATTAATTGATTAATTTGTCTGTAAGTTATAATTTTTAAGATTTTATATGTATACTATTCCTAATAATTCATTTGCTTACGTGTGATTTACTTTATTAATATTTTATTTTTAACAAGTAAATATAAATTCTGTTTTTTGATCGATATATGAAAACATTTGGACAAACAAAAGGTTGCGGGTAAAGCGGACCTAAAAATGAAATATCTGTAAAATAATCATTAATCTAAATGAAATTTATTTATTTGTAAAAAAACTCCAATTTTTTTAATCTAACATATTTTAAAATAATTAATACGCTAATTTTGGATCTTTTTTAATATTACAGGTTGAAGGAATATATTTTTTGACAATTCGTCACTCGTTCAAAACTCTTAATAACTACATGAGTCAACGCACTATATCTGCGCTATAAATAAATCAATGAAATTGTCCTCTAAACTTAATGAACATCACGGATATAGTCTTATCTCACTGAAGACATAATCATCGTAATTTTCTTATTAAAGTTTCAAAACCAACTCACGTCACCTATACATTCTCGTCGCAGACATTAACAATCATATTAGATACATTAAAAGTATATTCAATGCCTTATAAATAAATCGAACCAAATATTAAGACAATAAAAAAGTAAAACTATAAAAAAAGCTCCGCATCGTTTTATTATCCGCGCAGGAAATAAAATCGGGCGTATACATAGGTATATGCAGTAAGTATATGCATTGACGTTGACGCATGCGCAGCACGCCTCCAGCTTTATGAATCAGCTGATCGGCTACAAGCGCATTGGGTGTCGCGCGATAGGCACAACACGTATATTTCCGTCGTCGCCTAGGTGTCGATCGCAACCAGGAGAGAGCGAAGCATCCGCATAGCCGCACAAGCGAGCACCCGCAGTATAAACATGTCTCTGAACACGGCGCACGCCAACGGCGGCGTACTCATACACGCCGGCGAGTGGTGAGTAATTAACCTTTCTTTTTTTTTCCTCACCGAACTCCAAATCCTCCGCGACACTGTCCCTCTTATCTGCTCTCGTCGCTTTCCATAAGTTCGAGAACAAAGCCGAATTTTGGGTAATCTGAGCGCAGGCGACTGCTGCTTTCGGCTTTTTCGGGCTGAAGGGAGTGCAGATGGAATTTTCGAGCGGGTACTCGGGGCTTCAGGTTGCGTCATTCCGCGCAATTGTGCGTCGTGGGGGATAGAAGTATTGTACGTGAAAATTTCACGCGACCTTGGGGTACAGTTTCGACGTCGCGCCTTCCTTATTGATTCGCGTTTCGTTGGCACTCAGTGCTTTCGCTGACACGGAGGTACTGCTCGATAAGCTGACGCCTGTTTTTCCGCGATTTTGAGTGGACGTTACTTTGGGGAGAGCAGTTAGCATGAAAGGTTAGAATCTAGCGTTTTCACTGATGACGTATATTTGTAAACAGAGAGTTGTTTGACTGTGCTGGCATAATTTACCTTTTTGTCATATTGAAGTAAATTTTTAAGACTGGAGCATTGGAATAGGCTGTGTTTTTTAAAAGATATTTATAATTTTTTATGTTTTTCAGTATACTGCTATTCAGCGACCATGTCTCAATGGAGTTTCACGGTCAGGAGCAACCTGAATTCCTGGGCACCAAGAAAGGTCGATTATACCTGACCACACACCGAATGATATTCAATGCTAAAGACCAAAGAGAAAAGATGCAATCGTTCAGTTTTCCATTTGTTACGCTGAGAGATGTGGAAGTTGAGCAGCCCATGTTTGGAGCCAATTACATCAAAGGTGTTTGCCGAGCACAGCCAAATGGTAATTGGGTAGGAGAATGCAAATTTAAATTACACTTCAAGAGTGGAGGAGCTATTGAATTTGGATCTGCAATGTTGAGAGCGGCTCAAATAGGTATTAATCTATTTTGTTTTGATATGTGTATCAATTTTATCATTACAAAATAATATTTATTAAAACTTTAATTGTTTGTAGCTCAAAGAAATGGTCCTGATTTTGATGCACCACCACCATATCAACCACCATCCTCGAGTTGGTACGCAGCTCCTCCACCTGCTTATCAAGCTGCTCCAACAGGTTACTATGGATGGGTACCACCTACAAATGCTTTTCCGGAACAGCCACCAGGTTATTATTATTACTATCATGTCATTTACTGAGCATTACATTACACATATTTATTTGCAATGTTGAATCTCAATTTTACTACAAAGTGATGCATGTACTTATTGTTTAATTTATTCGCGAAAAAATGGACATCTAAATTAAAAAATGTACCATGACATAAGTATTGTTTTTAATTTTTAAGTATTAAACGTTTATTTAAAAAAAAAAACAAATCTAACAAAACAAGTGTCTTGTTAACTGTAGAGTAGACATTTAGTTTACGATCAGTGAACAAAAGTGTTAGACTACAAATATAAAAGTAATTTTGAAATTCACTTTTGATCACTCAATGTAGCACCTCCTGATAGTGTTTTTATATTACTTAAGTGTCTATTAAGGTAAGCTCACTTCTTAAATAATCTTACTTGCACAGTAGAACTAAACCACTAATATCTGATTGTTTAAAGGGGCATACTACCTTTAAATAAAAAAATAAATCACAAATATTTAAAATATATCTAATTATTTGAACTAATCAAATCGTTAACTAATAATAGTATATAATATAATAATCGTTAACTAATAACAGTTCTATCCTTTGGACAGTGAATTAGGAACTCCTTTTAACTGAAGAAGCTCTCTACTACAACTAGATATCGCAGGGCTTCGAAGAGGTCCTAAACCTCTCAAAAAGTAGTTACAATATGTCTATTAAAAACATCAGCCAATTTTATTTATTTATTCATATCAAACGTTCATTTTTATGTTCGTGTTAAACGTTAAAATTTCTTTCTTTAAAATAAGCTTCTTTCTTAAAGGTGGTACGCCCTCTTAAAAGGAAAACAAACAAAACTAACGCTTGCCATAAAAAAAATGCACATAAACTAATGTTACGAAAATTCACAGCGAACACGGTCTTCATGACGGACATGCCGCCGCCGTACCCAGGTGTGAACGCGCCGTACGCGAGCGGCGCTCCTCACCAGCAGGGAGCTTGGGGCGCGCCGCAACAGCACCAGGCGCCGCCGCACAGCCAACAGAACGGAGCGCCCGCCTGGGCAAATCCGAATTACAACGGCCAGCCCATGTCCCAAGCAGGTGTGTACCCCACTTATGGCCAGAACCCCCCGCCGTACTCTCCCTACTCGCAGCCGCAGGGCTACGCCGCCGCTCCGCAAGGATATCCGCCGCAGCAGGCACCTTACCCACCCTACGGACAGCCCCAGGCTGCTCCCTACTCCCAGCAGGGGGGCTACCCCTATCCTGGTCCTTACTAAAAAACAATACTCGCGATACATTCATTTGTACCTCTTTTTCTTTTGTTCTGACTTCTCGATCGGGCTCACCTGCCCGAGCGCATATTACAAGTCATTGGTAGTGCTTTGTGCTGTTATCTTTTGAGAGGAATTTTCGTTTGTTTCTATTTTTCGATTTTGTTTATTCAACTACCTTTTGTATTTGTTGCTGTGAACGAAGCAGAATAATTTGTGGTATTGCAAGTTTATACCTTTTGAGACTGCTTTTATAAAATTTGTGATCGAAAAGTTTTATTTTGTTTTATCGGCTTTTATGAGCGTTAACATTATTTTAAATGGTAATAGCTCGTAGTACGAATATTTTAATACGCCGAGAACGGCTTGTTTTTCTTTGCTGTCGCCTTCAATCCGGTAAACTTTTTTGAAAATCATAATTTTTACATTCCTTACATAAAAAAAAAAAAGAGAAATGTTTGCTTCACGATCATTGCTTCTTGCCTCATCTCTCGTACGTCAGTCATCCACGATATTTTATCAGTTTCAACGAAACCTGATTAAGTACTGTTGTAATTTTTATATTTAAAAAAAACACTAATAATCAATTGTATTCAAAAACAAGATTGTATTTTATATTCTCAAAGAATCGATGTAGTACACGATATATATATTAAGAATCAATTGTTAAAACTGTTCAACTGTTGCTCTGAACAAAAAAAAGAATCTATATATATGTGTCACATGTATTAAATACTGTCACGTACTAAGAAAGAAAAATAAAAGAAATTTGGCTTTTTCATTTAAGGAACCTCTCAAAAGTATATCGGAAAATGCGCGATAGACGACGTACACCACGAGCGAGAGATACCCTTTTAGGTTGAATTATTGGGTCCTTGCATGAAAAATTCCAATAGATTCACCAGATAGAATATTAAAAAATAATTGACAGGTGTTTTTTTTTTTTTTCATTTTTTTTATATTTAACATTTATTAACGAAGATATAGATATATTAAAAATCACTATATGAATGTGATGTCACTATAGCGTAGTATGTCTAAACAGTCTATGATCGTGACATCACACGGTAATTTAAATGTGCGATATCTTTGTTAAAAAAAAAATACGTGTCGATTATTTTTTAATAATCTATCAGATATAGTTAATAAAATCTAAAAGAAAATGTTCATATAATATATAAGGATCCAATTAGTGAAAAACTACTAAAATTAAACCACCAATCACTAAACAGTCAAGCACTCTCCTTTAATTCTTAGTGAATTCTCACTAATTTTAATAGTTTTTCACTAATTCAACTTTAAGTAGGGAAATATGGGACATAGTGGATCTTGGGACAAAGTGAATTTGAGGGACATTAAATATGTTGTATTTTATTCTATATACGCAAAATATTTCCTATACAGGTTTGATTTAAAACAGTACATTTTTAAGGACTGTCATTATTACATTGACTTTTTTTAAAAAAAAACAATAATTAAAATTCAGAAATTACTTAAAAAAATCCATCGTTTCGAATAAAACTTACAGATAATACTTTTTTTTTTCATACAGAATAACACATATTCGCCCCGAGGCCCACTATATCCCACGTAGACCTAGTAGATATAGAAAAAAAGTAGAGAAAAAAAAAAGCGAAAGATTTTTTTTTTCCTAAGGAGACGATCTCGCGCAATGCCGAGGATTCCGTTACGCCATAGCCGATTCAGCGATTTCACCGGGTTCCATGAGAGCACAGCACACGCAAAGATCCGCTCGAAATGTTTTGAATATTATGTAATAACGGGGCATTGCATAAGGCGGCGGCGGCGGTGGCGGCGGCGGCGCGCGTCTTGGGGTCCCCCGTCGCCGGGTCAGGCTTTCACTCTCGAGGCGCTGGGGCCCTGGCATTATCTCATAGACCTTAGTCACAGTCGCTCGCGGAGTCAACGGGGAAGAGGAGGAGCGCTCACAGTTTATACGCGGCGCTACTTTTTTTGTTGCCTTTTACTATTTTTTTTTTTTTTTTATCTTTTTTTATCCTACACAAAACGTGATCCGAAGTGCCATACCCGAGTTAAGTCGATCCTTCGAGAGCAGTACGTCCAGTTTTGGAGGAGCAGCATGCGATTCAGAAGTTGTAGTCAGTGAGCGATCGTCAATTATGCCGTCGAAGAGCGACTTCGGTGCGACGAAGGTGGCCCCTTGTGCGTGACGTTCCCTTTTTTTTTCTTTATTTATTTACTTATTTACTCTTTTCATATCTTCTTCTTTATTTTTCAAAGGCTTTTTATTTTTACTTTGGCTAATAGCATATCGACCTTCTTTGGCCAAAAGGCTCTCCGATCGATTTTTTATCGTCTAACGCACTTAGCGTGTCACGTGAGTTTTACTTTCACTTTCGCAGCCCCGAGCTTCTTTTGTGTTTTAAACGATGCCCTCTTCATTGTCTTTCTCGAGATTTTAACGAATAACGACGATTGTCGTCGATTCTCTTTTTATCTTTATAAAAAGTCCTTATTTATTGCTTTCACGATTTTAATGAATAAAGACGATTGCCGTCGAGTTTTTTTTTTTTTTTAAGTGCTTGGTTTATATTTTTCTTTGCTATACTGAATAAACGGATGTGCGAGCGACATTTTCTTTTTTTTTTTACGTTGGAGCAATATAGGCAGTTGGGTTTTAAAATACTCGAGTGATTCATCGATTTCTTTACTTGGGAGGAAAAATTGTGATCGCAACGACCTTGAGGAGCAAGTTCTCGTTCCTGGGATAAAAATCATTTCGCTTTCGAGTCTACTTTCTGCGCTCGAACTAGTGATTTCAATGCCGCGATGTTACGATACGATTATGTGTTTTCTCTATTTATAAGATATTACCGAACATGCTAACATTTTATATACTTTCTTCTATTTTATAGTTTTCAAGTCCAATTATATACGTGACTTTACGTAATGAGAATTTCGGAGTTTGATTAATTCATTAATTTAATTAAATTTTAATTTGAAAAAAGCGTAAAAAACAAAGTTAATTTATTCCATATAAGCATTTATCTATTTTATTTATTTACATTTTATGTATTTATTTATTAACATATAAATGGACCGACAAGTCCTTACAAACATATATGATAGTTTATGAATAATATTTATATTAACTTGCAAACAGTATGAGATTTATATAAGGAATTTAGCTTATTTAAATTATTTATTTATTAACAGAATTAATATCTATTAAGTTTTTCCATAAACTATTCTATATTTTGTAAGGATTTCTTCGTCCGTTTTTATTAATAAATAAAGGTTTAATAGAGATATGAACAGAACAAATTAAAAAAAAAAAAATTATGTAATCATTACATAATTCTTACTTATTTATTAATTAATTTATTCATTAAAAATAATTACCAGCCTTAAATTACAATAAAAGTAATTTTTATTGTTTAGAACATTATAAAAAGATTAAAAGTAAAAAAAAATACAAAAGAAAATTTATTATATACCCAATTAATGTGTTCTATTTTTTTATTTAATTAAAAAAAAAAACATGTTTAATGAATCATTAAATAAAATGTAATTTTTAACGATCCAATAGATGCAAAGGCTGCAGAAGCTGCACAAAGTGCTTATTATGACCCGAACAGACCGCAGTGTGCGTACGTACCACCGCCGGCATACTACGTAAGTTGAAAATAATTAATGAAACAGTATTAATATTCCAGCGCGTTGGGTAACTTCACGACTCGAGAATTTTTTTTTTTTTCATTGCTTTCAGGAGAGTCCGCCGAGTTTTCAACAGGCAACGGAGAAGAAAGACCAATGAAGCCGTCTAATACTCCAGGCAAGACTTCATTTTCTCTTACCCTCAAGGAACAATAAGTTTGCGCGCTAAGATAAAAAGAAATACAGACAAAAAAAAGAAAAAAAAAAGAAAAAAAAAAATACGAAACGAAAAAGAAAGTCGTCTATGTTGTTATTTTTTTAGAGCTGTATACTTTTTCATGCATAGAGAAGTTAAATATATCCTTAGCATTCCGAGCGATAATAATCAATGGGTTTTCATTATAAACAAAACTTTTTGCATTTACGAGTAATAAGTGTGATATTTTGCTCACACTTGCGTAAACGAAAAACAAAAGGAAAAAGAAGAAAAAACATAAATGAAAAGTAATCGATTAATGTATTATCTCAAGCTATGTTCCTTGATTCTCCCATTTAACGCAGTATTGTAGATTCTTCTCTTTATTTTTCTTTTTAATTTACTTCACTTTAAGCGTCCTTTTTCTTTTGTATAATCAAAAAGTGAATCATTTTAAAATTTGCTATTATACACCGTTATTTGTTGTATATAAAATTGTGTATTTGACTTTGTATTGCCGAATATTTGTTGTTGTATGGTTTATGCAATGTTAAAGTCTGATGTAAGTACAGGAATAAAAGACAAATGCATAAAAAGAAGAAAAAAAGTGATATTGCGAATTTTTCTCAATGGTCGTTGAGAAAGGCATGAAATAACAACTTTTTACATATATATATATTTCAACAATTTTTATTGAACAATACTCTTATTAAAAGATTTATTAATACAAGATATTTGTAGGAGATTTGTAGTAAAGTTTTTTAATGTAAAAAATAAAAAAATTAACAATTTTGATTTTGCCTTATCATATACAATGCTTCAGAGCTTAAATGGCATTTTCAGTCTTACGTGACCCCTATTTACAAGTACTTGAGATAAAAATCTTGAATGTGGACTAGTTAAAGTAAAAATTAAAAATAATTATTTTTTATGTGATAAAATACTTTTAGATTGCAATTGTTAATTTACTCTGAAAATATTTATGAGCAATTATTTCGTAATTCTCTTTTTTTTATTAATTCTATGTCGCAGTGCAAAGCGAAAATACGGCAGCAAGCATATGAATTTGCATTTGCAATTGTCTTTTTATCGTATAATTTTAAATTTACCGAAAAAAATATTTTTGGCACTGACTCATCATTACTGTTAGTACGTTATTTCCATATAGATTTGATTGTATTTACTTTAGTTTAGCCTATAAAAAATATGCTTTTTATTAAAATCTTTTAAATAAATTATTTGAAAGAATAAGCATGTCAATTAAAACTAAGATTTCTATGCGTAATGTGGCAATTTGCATAAAAGTTACAGAAATAAAGATGTAATAATTACAGTACATATAAATACTTCTGGATTCATTAATAAAAAATAAAATCCTCTATCATTAACAATGATTCATGGCAAGTCATCTGGTAAGTTTTTATAAAATTGCTTTAGGTCAATAAAACCTAAGTTATAATTTAAAAAAAAATAAAAATTCATGATTTCTTAATAAGCACTCTAGGCAGTACAAACATTATGCATATATGTACAAATTCTAATAGCTTTTTCTTAATAAATTCAGTCTATCCATACTCGGAAGTGATAGTAAGGCTAAATTGGCCATTTTCCACTTGTGTGCTGTGATACCACACTCTGGTATCAAGTAGGATTACATCTCCAGTATCAACAAAAAAACTGAACTTCTCGCAAATATTGTCGCACTCTGGTGTTGGGGCAACAGTCCAGGTTTTGCTGCCAATTATCTGTCCTTGCCACATAAGCCTAGCAATGTAGTCAAGCTAAAAATTGGATTAATCATTTTCTTTTACTTATTTTTAAAAAAATTTCATTTAGTAATTGAACATTTATTGCAAATAACTTACATGCATGGCAGCACCTTTGTCGTACCCTAAGAAAATGTAATTAGTATTTGGAATTTCAGCGTCATCTGGCAAAAAATGAGGTGGTTGATAAAACTTATTCATTATATCTAATACTTCGGGATGGCAGTTTTTCCATCCGATATACCAAGGCTCTTCTCCTGGCAAATTCATTGCTCGTCTCTCACTCATAGAAAATACTTCTTTTAGATTGGCAAAATTGCTTTGAAAATGCAGAAATTGACATTCTTCTTCGATGGATTCATAGGCACCATTTATATTCTCATACAAGCTACGGAAGAATTGTAGGCTAAAAACTTTGGAAGCCAACCAGTGGCTAGCGGCTTTTTTCACAATTATTGGCTTTGAAGAGTATGCATACTTTTTAAACTCTTCTTTTGAAACATTATTTAAGACTAGAGCTGAATTGACCCCTCGACAAAAATCGCAGTTAGAAACAGGCCTTGTGAATTCCCACACTAAATAATTATTTGGTATTAAACATCTTGTACCTTGCGTATATTTAATCACAAAATCAATGCCATTCTGCTCGACAATTATACTGTACAGTAATGGAAAGAGAATAACTAATACGAGTTTCTTATTGTACACGTGGCTTATTAAAGTAGAGTTATTGGCTTTAGAAGATTTTTTATGTTTCTTCAAAAATTCTGCTTCTACCACGTGCCTTAAAAATGCTAAAGAAGCTCCTTTCTCTAGAAATTCTCTGTTTATCTGAAGGAATCTTTCCTTTATCACTTCTAAGTGCTGATCCTTCTCCGACATGTTTAATACCTCTGGTAAATTTTCTTAACATCTCAAGTACGTAGTTGAAGATTACTGTATGTAATATGATTCATTCGATGATGCAATCACTTTGATTAAATAACATTTTTCATTTTGAAGTTTAAGTATTTCCTAAGTAACTTGTCTTTGTTCTGCAGTATGTGCTCATTTTAGGTACTTAATCTTGTTAATCCAGAAGCTGAAAAATAAATATTGTTAATTAAAATTTTGATGGAACTTACTTAAATTAATTACATTTAAAAGTATATCATCTTAATAAATTTTAGATCCATTTAAAAATCAAATTAGTCAATATAAAATTAATATATTTGTTTAATTAAAAGTTCAAAATTAAAATGTTTTATTATAGTAATAATATATAATAGCAATATAAAGAAAAAACATTGCTCCAAAAAAAAAAGGTGTCAGCTGAACACAAGGGTCGTAATAGTACACTTTCTTACACAAAATTATACTGAAAAAACTAAAAGAAAAAAGAAAGAACCACGCGACGTTCGAAATACGAGTAACAACGGAGCTTAACGAAAAAGAAATTGTTATCTGCGTGACACTGGCGAAGACGTGGCGGCGCACCTCACGCCGGCACGTCCCTCTCAACCATAAGACGGCCAATCTTACCCACAAAACTATCCGCAAAACTATATTCTTCTTTAAAAAAAAAAAAAAAAAAATATATGAAAAAACATAAAAAAAGAGTAAATACCTACCCGTCCGCGACCGTAACTTCGGGAAAGCGCGGCGCACGCTTTGCGGTGCTTATATTATATGCGCGTCTCGAAGTGAGAGGCAGCGGCGCGAGTACACCTGGCCTTGAGCCACTTTGCCGCGTTCCGGCTGGCGCACCGTCCCTGCCTGGCAGCGAGCGACTGACTGGCCGCCGTCGTGCGACAGGCGGCCGAGAGCGCGCGGGGCACCGCCGCATATTGATCACGTGTGTGGAAAAAGTTTCGGCCGGCGATTGGCTGCCGCCCGTGGGGCCCTCCTCGGTTATTCGCCCCCTCGAGACTCGTGTACTCGCACTCTTCTTTCTTTTTTTTATCTTTTTATTTCTTTCTTTTTTTGCGCGACGCGCTACGCGAGTAACGAGAGATATATACAGGCTTTATATTGTATCAAGCTCGACGCGCGAGGTGAGGATGCGGGCGCCCCGATTTGACGCAGGTTCACATATGTGCATGTTATATAGCGGATATAAGGTGGCAATTATAAATTTTCAGCTCGAAAGAAATTGGAGAGCTTTGCGGCGTATTTTTTTTTTTGGGGACATTTTTATTTATTTTTCATTATTGTTAGTGTTTTTATGTATAAATAAAAATTTCCTTCATAGTGGTTTGTCTCCAACCTTCGTTGCATGCAGTTAAATTACCAAGTTGAAGGGAATTTACTGATTTGGATGAACATATTTTTTTTAAAGTTATTTATTTTTGCCAGCGGTTCGGCATTTTGTCCCTAAGGCATTAGCTAAAATTCTGGATCGTTGACAAACATAAATTAATTTCAAAAAGTTCGTTGGTCGAGATAAGTAATTACCTTTACCTTCGTAAATAAAAATTTATTTAAAAGTTAATTAACTAATACATAAAAGTTTATTTAAATAAGAATTTGTATACTAAACTTTAAAAGTCTGGACAAAGGAATATAAAAGGTAAAACTGCAATTTGTTACTTTAGGAAGAGTAAAATGCAAGTTTAATTGGTTTAAACGTTTTCAAAAATTATTAAAAATGTTCAGAAATGTAGTTTTAATGTCTATAATGGTGTACTCTTTCTAAAATAGAAAAAGTTCACATTTTAATATTTACAAAATAAGTGTAAATGTATCAAGTAAATCTTTTGAAACAGTAAAACTATGAAATTAATCTTCAAAGAATAAAATCTGAATAAAATGAAGGGACAATTGCATTTTTTACTTTAAGGAGAGTTTTATAATTATTTTTTTTTCTGAAAATTCTAATTACTTGTTGAGCAAAATTTTGTTTGCGCAACGCTAAACTAATAATTTTGCGAAAATTCGTAACGGTATATAGGCAAAGATAAGTGGCAACCTAAGTATGATAATGAGAAAGTATTAAACCGTACAATTTTCAGTATTTGTACATCTCGCATACAGCTGTCATTTCTGCGAATCCAGGCAATAAAAATCACCCTGCAATTAGTGTCAATTACCTTGTTATTATCATTACCATCTCTTGTGTTGCAACTATGTACTTACCCGCAATGGATTATTCAAAGAAGCCATTATTGCTCAAATTTACGGTTATCATAATTAAAGGCCGCTTAAAAATGATCTGCAGTCGTACAACGTCCGTATCAATAAAAGTTATCCGAAACATTAAAGAAAGAAAGATATTTCATTAAATATTCTTGTAGTAGTACATAGTATTTTGTATTTTAACATTTTATAAATTTCAGTTGAGTAAAAACATTTTATAAATTTAAATTGAATGTTTTTGGATCATTTTATGATGTTTTTAGAAAATGTCTACGAATATTGGAAATGACCGAAAAACCAATA
>JAWWEN010000002.1:1265435-1277345 GCA_035582955.1 Sycophila texana
TTCGCGTACACGAAATGCGTGTCGCGTACGCGATACTGACTTCGCGTACGCTATTTTCGTGTCCCTAGACACTTCGTATATTTTATTACATTTATGTACAAATTTTTTTTTAAAGTGCTGCTAACACGCCCGTTAAACCAAATAATAACTGTAAGTATAATAATTATATAAAATGAAACCCATAATTTCCTCCAAATTCAAAATACAGATAAAAACATGGCTGCCAGTCGCCAAGCGTTAAATCTCCGAGCCAGCGGTACCAACAACCAACCAGCTCCGGAGCAGCGAGCGGCAAACCATCAGCCATAGCTCCGCGGCAGGCGCAGCAGTATATAAAGAGTCATATCCTACAGGCAGGAAAACAGAGTCCACCGCTTCCGCCTATGCTCCCTCGTCCGCCAGACAGAGACGGAGCGACGCAGAGCGCAGGTCTAAGCGGAGCCGCGCGCGCGAGGCGGGCTGGAACGGCGGCAGCTCTCGGCTCAGCTCCGAGCGTACATTTTCGCGCGCGCGCTCGCCTAGTGGGTGGCGTTGCGGTGTTATCTCGACTCGAGTGTGTACCTTATACAGTGCAGGGTGTGTGTGAGAGTGTCTGTGCGCGCGCGCGTCTACGTTGCGCGGGGGCTCACCTCGGGCCCTCCTGCCCTCCTCCTGCGTGCACAGAGAGAGTTTCCTCGGGACGACGGGCGGCCGGAGGCAGCGCGCGTTCGACGAGGCGTCCCGACGTTACGCCGAGCGAGCCGCCAGCCTTTAGCTCCTGCCAGGGGGAAGCCGAAGGAGCCGAGAGGGCCGCCGCGCGCACGACGATGCCGCCGAAGAAGCGGGACAAGGAGCCGGGGGCCGCCGCGGCCACCGCCGTGGCCCTGGGCAAGCAGCAAGCCCAGTCGCAGACCAGGATGGAGCAGATTCAGCCAGACCACGAGCTCTTCCTCCAGGCCTTCGAAAGTGAGTATATGACGAGCTGAATGCCCGCCCGATTTCCCTTTCCCGCCTATAGGAGTTTAGCCTCGAAATGCCATTTTGTTTTTTTTTTATTTTTTATTTTTTTATTCGCCGAGGGGAATGTGGGGTTGTTGTTAGGATGCGGAGGGCGGTTGATTCTTGGAGACGGCGTTTTCCCGGGGACTGAGTTGAGTGGCGGTGGGGGAGGGGGACCGAACATAACCTGGCCTCGTGCGCGACCGCGCGTCCACGCACATTAATTAAGGCACGACGTCGTCTTGGATGTTGTAACACGGTGAATTTCTTTTTTGCCTTTTGGCGTTGTTGTTGTTTGCTAACGTCTTTGTGTACTCGAGTAGGGCGAAGGTTTTTTTGGGCCCTTGAGACACTTTGGTGGTGGTGTAATGGCAGCTCCGAGTTGACGATGGATTCCGCAGACGAAAAAGTCGGCAAGGAATGCTATGCGGCAGTTGAGCGGGGGACCGACGTTTCCTGAGCTCTGCCCGAGAATTATGAGGCATTTACGGTATTCGATTTCATTCGGGTGTATGCAATTACATTAGAATTGGGCGTCTCTCTCGGGACTCCCGGGAAGACGCACAAGTTCGGCGTTTATTCGAAGTTTATCTTTTCGTAACTTCCTGTTTTATGGGGTTTCCTTTCTGTTTTATTAAAATTTTCTGCAAAAGCAGCAGCAGCAGCGCATGTAGGTCGAAATTTTGAAGGATGCTTATATTTCTGAGATTGCAGTATCGGTATCGGTATGTATTTCCTTCGCCAATTTCGTAGCTGCATTTTATTGTGGCACAATGAATTTTTAGAAAAAGAATGAGTAATTCAGAAGTTAACAACGATAATTATGTTTCCTTTGGCAATTTCATAGCTGCATTTTATTGTGGCACAATGAATTTTTAAAAAAGAAATTATTTTTTATGTGCAATAAAGACGTGCTGTTCGTTTTTGCAATCGATTCGACGACAAAAGTAATGAAAAACAGTAAGCAGAGATCGGGGACTGACTGCCGAGCGTATACAATGGAAATATCAAAACAAGAAAGGATAAAAGTACGCTCTCTTTGACAGTCAAATATCGCAAAAAAGTACTGTAAAATGTACTTGCTGTATGAGTAATTTTAAAATGGGAGGGGAAAGAATAAGGGTTTTTAAATTGGAAGGGAAAGAATAGAGATTTTTTAAATTGGAGTTAAAAGAATGTTTCTGCATAAGAAAAATGAAATTTCAGATCAACTCCACATGTTAGTAGGTAGGTTCTAGAGAATGCATTATGAGAGTGAAATAAGAGGGTTCGCCTCCAAATGTCTTTGTAAACAAATCGAACGTGAAACCGGTTTGTATACAAAGAAAATGTCACCTACACAGCGACAAATGTGCATAACACTCGAAGTAACTTTCGTTTTATTACACTTCTAATTGTTAAAAACTTAAAAAATAAATTCGTCATTACAAGTATTTTAAGTATGTTGTAAATGTTTAAAAAAATATATTTTGTTATTCAATATTCTTTAGGTTTACGTAAAATAGTAAATTTTAATTATGTATTTATTAATATTATACAGACTTAAACCATTTTCCAATTCTAATAATGCAAAATATAAGCGTCAAAGTAAAATTCCTAACGTAATAGTTAACTTACCAATGTAATTAATTAATAAGTAAATTTAACATAAATAAGTCGGAAATAAGTCAAGAAACTTGAACTGTTAGTGGTTGACTGAAAAAAAAAAAGATCGTACTTCAGCCCTATTCTAGCACTCCGCCGAAGAAAAACTTTACCAGTGCACCGTGAGAAAGCTTTTCGCGCGATAACCGCGAAAGGTTCGTCGAGAAAAAATGAGCCGTAAGAAAAAAAAAGGAGAAATTTTTTCCCCGTGACTGTAGTTGCTATGCACGCTTAGGGCGTTTCTTCAAGCGTGAACGCTACATTTGCCTGCTGGGTCGGCCTTTTTCCCTGTCTCTGTCGCACTTGCCTGAAGTGTATGCAACATTTGCATTCAATTATTTTTACATATACAGCGCTGTGCACCGAAATCGAGTAATTAAAACTGAAAAGTGGCTTGCAGTGAGCTTGAAGGATAGCAAAGGGAAAGATGCGGATGAAAGCGAACGCCACATAATTGTCACGGTGTCCAAAATCGCGAACAACTATTTTATAGCAAAATATTTGAAGAAAAACTGTTTCTAAGTTTGTGATTTTTTTAATCATAAAAAACTTAGAAACAGTTTTTCGTCAAGTATTTTGCTATAAAATAGTAGTATCATCAGATAGTAGCTTTGGTATTTTGTAAAGCTGTCTAATTGAATATAAATTTTTTAGTAATCTTTTTCATATCAATTTGATTGATGTCGAATTGGAATTAAAATCGCAGGGACAGAATAGATCTACCAAAAATTGCAATAGTCATCTTAATATCTTCAAAGGCTGATTTTATTGGAAAAATTTCTACAGTTTCTTATAAAATTAGCAAAAGTTATAGCATAACTTGTTAAGTTTATAGTAAATTTTACAAGACATTATTTTAATTTCTCCAATTTCAGTCAATTTTTCCAAAAAATCAATCAATTTACATTTCAGCTAATCCAAGAAAACCAGCACGTTTCTTCACAGGGTTGCTATGAAAAAAAGAGAATAACACAGCAACAAAAATTAACCATCTTTGTTGGTTCACGTGCTAATTAAATGAGGAATTTTCAATCAAAATTAATATTAAAATAGTATTTCAAGTTCATTCACAATTATGATATCATCGAATATTCAAAAACAAATAGTAGAATATATTTTTATGAATTAAAATTTGTTTCCTTTAAAACGTTATATAATTGTAACTGTGGCATTTTTAACTTCAACTAATCATCAATTAGCCATCATCAACGTTTCTATAAAAGAATATATATTAAAAAACCCTTTCCATTTTAAAAAATTTGCTAATTTATAAAAATGTAAGCAATAGTAGTAAAGTAAAGATTGCAAATTTGAAAATATTTATGAAATTAAAAAATTTTTATGAAATTCAAACGGGATCAGAGGGTCATGGTCTGCCAAATGCGTAACAAGAAAAGGCTGCGCAGACTTCTCGTATAGAACGAGCAAATCCCATTCATCACCTCCCGTTCTGAATCCGAGAAGGATCGACGACCGATGCTCCGCTTCAGCCTCTTATAGTCTTGCCTGTGAAACTTATACGTGGTCTAAGTTGTACGATTAGCCATCTGGTGGTCAAACTGTGCACCCTTACTTGGTTTTCATAAAAAAATTTTAAACATCTTACACTTTCCTCCACCTTATACACTGTAAAAAAAATCACGTGATAATTATGAGTATAGTATTTTTACGTAGAGAATTGCGACTTTAAATGACGTAAAATTGTCATTGTGTACATGAAGCTAAAATGGTCATGATGTTAATAATTTTACGCTATTCATAAAAATTTTACAAACGGCTTTGTAAATTCACTACATTTAATGTTGGTCGCATTATTATCCACATTAAATGTAGTTATTTTGCAATAGATTTTTTAAGGTGTGCAAACTTTCTCTTAAACTTTATTTCTAATCCACATATTTTTTTTTTAATTTCAGAACCTACACAAATTTATCGGTTTTTGCAGACTCGGATATCGGTGAGTACCTTTAAATGTGCCGTTACTATTCGTTTCATTAATTTTATTCATTTCATTGATGTGTATGGCCATGGCAATTTCGTTCAATTTGTTAACCACTCAAGTATTTATCGAAATTTTTCATTTAAAATTATCCTGTTTTTAATTTACGCAAACATGTAAACGTTATTCACACGATGTTTATTTATGATACTTTATCATCACCTCACCCACTAATGAATCCCTACGTACTCGTGCTTTTTTGATGTATTTTACATACCTATCGAAACAATTTTCTTATTTGTTCTTTCCTTACATGGTTTGATTTTAAAAGTCGATAATTTGTGATCCTTTTTTCATGCACGGTACGTGATCCTCAATTATTCTTAAAATTTTATTTTTCATTGAATTTACTGACGATTTTGTTTATTGTTACAGCCGGTATTTCTGTACAGAAACTTAACGTACATGAGGCACCGCATGTCTCGTACTCACAAATCACGCCGTGGATTTAGAATCAATTCAATTCTCGAAAAATTACTGGCCAAGAATGAGCAGGAACAAAACAACGTGTCGCGCGGCTACATGACACTTACATTCTTAGGATTTTATGATAAAAAACGTGAGTATTTTATTATGCTTGGCATTTTATTTTTAGCTGTTGTACTTTATATTCAATCGTTTCTATTGAGCAATGTACTTATTTTTTTTATGTTTTTTTAGTCGAAGCACCACAGGATTCTGTAAAAGTGGAGACGCTTTTATTGAGCATATGTCACAAGAAACGCAAAGACGTCAGCTCTCCAATAATGCAGGTATCCGTGGGAACGAGTGAGGTTCCAATAAATCCTTCTGAAAATCAACCTCCACCACAAGCACCCACAGTCTCGATACCCAACGAATCGTTTAGCTTAAATAATGGCCATGTAGCAAAGACCTGCATGCTTCTGCTCAGGGTCTACTGCATAACCAACAATGGATGCCTTACGCAAAACTGTGATGTAGAAGGTGATTTTTTACATTCATTTAAAATAAACTTTTTAATTTTATATGATATCTGTGTCGAAGGGCTGCACGAGATTATTGAAATTTTTGTATATTTAATGTCTTGTCTTGGTCTTGAGTAGGTTCAATTTCGATTTGTTTCAGAGTCTTGAAAATGACTATACAATTCTACATTAAATATAATTGTAAATGAAAATACATTATAATTAAATTCTAATTCATAGCTAGTATATTGTGTACTTAGGGAGTAAAGTTGATCTTTTTAGATTGAGTGTAGAGTATAATAATAAATTGTGTATATAATAATGTTAAAAAGATTCACTAGACTCAGGTGTACATGATATTTTGCATGAACGTGATTTTAGCGGAATGCTTAATTATTAATTTTTGCAATTTTACAAAGATTTAGTAAGCGAGCAAAAATTACTTGTTTGAAAATGAATGAAATATTTTAGACTCGCTTTTTTCGCTAAAATCGTGTGTGCGATACAAAAAAGCATTATTTCAAAGTCTTATTCAATCCCATCTCGCTTTTGCTTACAAACTAAATATTAGTAACTAAAAAGTTAATTAACAATTATTTAAAATATCGATAATATTATAAATCTGTAGTTTGTTTCTCAAGACTTAAACCAAGACCAACAATCTCAGTTTTCTTTTCTCGGTCTCGCCTTCCTTGAAATTTCTTTCAGTGTCTTGAAATACAAGAAAAGAACAAGACAAGACCAAAAATAGTAACGAATCTCGCGCAGCCCTGTCTGAATATATACAGAAATAAATATACACGTTTTACAAAATTTTATATAAATTTAATAAATTTCAGAACCCGCTCAAAAGAGGCGTAAAACTGCTAACGGCACTGCCATAAAAACAAACGGGAGCGAGGAATTAAAGCTTTACGGCTCGGAGCTGGTGGTATACGACAAGCACAATCGCTGTCTGTTGACGGATGGCTATTACGAACTGAGCCTGCAGGAGGTGCATACGAGTGTGAGGGCGAGTCCTAAAAAGCACTGCTCCTGGGAGGTGATACCTGATATAAAGGACTGCGGCCCTTTCGAAGTCTTCGGTCGTGGTCCCACGCTCAAGCTTCGTCTCAATTGGACCACCGAGCCCAGCAACGGATACGTTGACAGACCGCCTCCTGTAACTCCACTGCCCAATGGTGATAACAAGGAGAACCGTCCTGGAAACAGTAAATACTCATTTTAATATATAAACTTTAATTTTGAACTATAGTACTTAAACAATTTCTAATTTATTTATTTAATTATTTCTTTTAGATGGTCTAGAGAGGTGTTCCACCAATCACAATAATAATAATACTACTAATAATAATAATACAACACTGCCTTCGCCTAGTCCCCTTGCCCCTTCGAAAATGGCTGTGCCCAATTCAGACAAAGCGGAGGGGTCCAAGGGTATCCAACAAATTGTATATCAATTTCTTTATCATAATAATAGCCGACAACAAACAGAAGCATGTGAGGATCTGCATTGTCCCTGGTGCTCGCTTGATTGCGGTAGGCTGTATTCGTTGTTAAAGCATCTAAAGTTATGTCATTCAAGATTCACATTTACTTACGCTGTGAGTATTCTACATTTAACTCGGATATTCTTTGTTTGTTTAAATTGCACATTTACTAAAAAAAAAAAAAAAAACGCTTCTATTTCAGCCAATATCGCAAGGTGCTAGAATAGACGTAGCCATAAACGAATGCTACGATGGTTCATATGCGGGTAGTCCACATGAATTGATCTCACAGCCCGCTAATGTTATGTATTCTAGAACGGGACCGACGAGACGCACTAGTGTAACAAATATTGTAGTCTGTCGTCCAAAAAGACCAAAGCCAAGTCTTTCAGAATTTTTAGAACTAGATGAGAATGAGTATGAAAATTCAAGGCCGTACATAACCGGTCATAATAGGTAAGCGGGCAGATATTATTTAAGTATCTATTGGACTTTTTTTTAATTGCAATTTTTATTTATTCATGAAGTTAAGCGTCCGTATTCTAATTTATTAACTGTACTTGATATTCTGTTATCGCATCTGTGTGAAAAGTGTGAAAACTGTTCGGAAAATGTCCGCTGAAAATGTCCCCCCTTTATTTTTTTTATTTATGTTCGGCGACCTTTTGGAAGATATAAATCTCGATTACATTTGTTTTTTTTTTCAATAGATTATATCATCATACCGTTACCTGCTTGCCCATTTATCCGAAGGAGCTAGACGCCGATTCGGAGGGCGAAAACGACCCGAAATGGTTGCAGACAAAGACGATGATGATGATTGACGATTTCACAGATGTAAATGAGGGTGAAAAGGAGTTGATGAAAATGTGGAATTTGCATGTGATGAAATATGGTTACGTTGGGGACTGTCAGATTCCTCTAGCATGTCAGATGTTCTTGGAGGTCAAAGGCAAAGAACTGCTCATGAAAAATCTGTACCGTAATTTTGTTCTTCATATGGTCAATCTCTTTGATTTCGGCCTCATCAGCCCGGTGATTCTTTATCAGACCATACAGAAATTGCAGGATCTGATGAAGGACGAGGGCGAGAACGGCGATATACGGAAGGTATTACAAAAATCACACGCAGCTCAGGTTGAGCGATGGATCACAAATGGCAGTCAGAATTTAATAGAAGTAAAGATGGGTAGGTATCATATTTTTTTTTTTTTTTTTTTAATTCAAATGATTCAAACAAAGACGGCACAATTAATAATTTCGAATTAATTTATACCCACAGCAAATATCAGTCAAGCCAGTAAGGTAAATTTTAATCATCACGAACTAACGAGCTCAAATGCAAGGCGCAAGACCACATTGCCAATGGGCTCGCCACCAGGTAGTAATCACAGTGGCATGAAACATCCAAGTATGATGGGCACTAAAGTGTCTGGTGGCATGGTAACGAAGGATGGTCCAACTACAAACGGCGACCTGCCTTCAAGGCGCAAGAGCACAAATTCCATCACTGCCGAGGACAAAACAAGCACTTCCACCTCAGCTCCGATTAGACGAAAGTCCATGGCCCACAACGGCACCCCGACCGAGAGCAACGGCACCGAATACCATCGACGAAAATTGGTCCTGGACTCGGTGTCGGCTGCTGCCGGTTCCAATCAGAAAACCGTTCAGAACGGAGCGCTATTCTGAAGTTGCTTCCTTTCGCCGCGCTTCGAACGAAAGGGAAGGTGTTGTACAAACTGTTTCGATGACGATTGTATAGATTCTTTTTTAATTGGCGATTACTCGGATGTTTAATGTTGTTTTTCTTTTTTTTTTCTTTTTTTTTTTAAATAAAGCTTACGACTTTTCGTTGATAATGTATAAAAAAAACGTTTGAATAATATACCACATTTAGTGTTTGTAATTTTTATAATTAAAGAATGTTTAAAAAAAAAAATAAGAATAATTTTTTGCATTTCCTTTATCGATTGTTTCAATCTTTACTATCCGCTTTACATGCGCAATATACCTACGATATATTTATTTTATCATCTACAAAGTACATGTGTTATAAAAAGAAAATTGCTTTTAAGTTTGAAAAAGAAAGTGATTTGCTGTGATTTTTAAAATTTTGTTACATGAATGCAATAATTGTTATAAATCTGCAATTTTTTTATTTGGTGAAAAATGTGCAGAATGAGTGGAAACATTTCGTTTACTTCGACATTTAAGAAAGTAAGAACGTCTTTACATAAATGAATGTTTAAGGTTTTAATTTTAGTTAATTTATTATACAACGATAAAAATAACTTGAGAAAGTAAAGGGTTCTAAGGTCGCTAAGATATTATACAATATTTGAGTAAGAGTCAATGCAATGATACAAACGTCAATGAAACAGAGACTTCGAGGGTGTGCTACATTGAAACAAATCGATGCGTTTACAATTTTCATTGTACAGTATTTGTTGCAAATAATATAATTACGAAGAATTATATATTATTACGGGTGAATTATTGCCGTCTGTGGAAAAAAAAATGTATAACCAACACATCAAAGTTTTCGTCGTTGTTTTACACATGTAGCCACGTAGCAAGTTTTCTTTTTCTTTTTTGTTATGTCAAGTGTTTGATGAAGCAATTTCTGCGAGCTTTCCATTTTCATAATTATGTATGTACATTAGTAACTGTCGAATTAATGAAAGATGATGAGAAAATTAAAAAATTGTTTAAATGTCAACAAATCGAGGGCAATGTACTCGTGTGCATGCTCGATGGTTTGTTTGTTTGTTTTTTTTTTTTTTTTTAATTTACTCTAGTCAACATTTTTCAGATACTGGCTTGGTCAGCAAAAAAAAATGCATTTTTTACCGAACCAGCATTAGGTATCAAATTTATTAATTGGACAGTACCTGTAAAACGATTATGAAATAATACCAATATTGCAAACAAGTTCACTTTCGCTTGTTGGACAATTATGAAAAGATTTGAAAACGTCGGTGGTTGGCTCGAATACTTAGCGTTATTTTGTAGTTAGTGAATATAAAGTAATCAGCACCGCGAAAATTTACTTATACCTTGGAGGAATGCAATTACTTTTAATGAGATATTTAAAAAATATATGTGAATTCCGACATTACGGTATCTTTTTTAGGCTTAACGACAAAGATAAAGACCTTAATTTATGTTAGTGTTGGATACACACAAAAAAATGTTTGACGATTACTTATATCGCGGTTAGGAGTGAATCCATATAGAATGAAAGTGCCTTTATAATGGAATCCAAGAGCATTTGACACATGAATTCGCTGATTCGACAATTTGATGGAACAATAATCTCGAATCAAGTCTGCGACTTATAAGTTCATTGTATTGTTTCATAGTAATTTATGCAAAGGGAGTTGTTATCTTAAGTAAATTATAGTAATTTTAATTTAAGATTGATTTAGAAATACTTTGGAGCATATTAATATTATAGAAAATTAAAGCTTCACTTTTCTTATTTATTAGTCTTATTTGGATTAATAAAAAATTTATAATTGAATGTATTAAAACAAAAATTCATTCATTTTCCAAAATTAACATTGTGATTTTTTGCTGACCTGCATTAACGCAGACGTGTACAAAAAAAACATAAGCCGCTTGTTAATTTTTCCTTATTCCTTTCCACTTTCGGGCGAGTTCGCGATTTCAGTCACCGACTACTGCGGCTCTTGGATTCACACCAATGCTTAGGAAAGAATCATGTAGTACGTTAATCATTATACAATGTATGCAATCATTTTGTGCTCGCAGTTGTTTAAAAATTTTAGATTACAATTAATCCTCGACGACGACTTATTTTTACCTCTATTTTTTCCGTTGAGGCATGCGTAAATAAAATGAAAAAAAAAAAAAATAGTGTGTAAATATGACATGTTTTATATAGTATATACATGACATTTCTTGCGGTAGATTGTGGCTTTTTCGTTAACTTTTCGCGAACAAAGTTACCAATGGCGTAACTTATGTAGTGGGAATGATTCTTTTGGCAATTGTGACATCATAGTCCATTTAATAATTACTGTTTACGTATAAGATGTATATAGTAAATATGACATTTTCAATAAAAATCTGTGGACGCAAAAATCAGCGAATCGTCTTTTTTTATATTTGATATGTTTGATTTTTTTTTCATATAGGGGATTGAATATAAATAAGTGGGCACAAGCCTGCATGAAGTTGACTGCGAGTTTAGGTGAAAAAAATGGTTTGACTCTGTTTACAAAATGCACGTGAATTTTATTTATGTACGAACAACCTCGTAATTATGTACTACGACTTTTTGGAAAATTTACATTGAACGACGTAATTTTTAATTGACTAAAACTTCGAAAAAAAAGAAACATGTTTAAAACTCAATCATGTACATTGGACGATGGTCATGACAGCGGAATTGGCACAGGTAAAAAGGCTCACGAACCTCAACCTCTTTGTATACACAACGGCTTTCTTTTCAAATTCGATTTCGGAAATTTAGTACTACCAAAGTCATTACATGGAGAGAAAATATTTACTAAAAATTGCAATAGTCAATTTTAACGTCCTCACACTATTAAACAAACATTAACAAATTACACTAGTGTTTTTGCGCAATTTAATCAACAAAATTTCGACATTCAATCGAAATTTAATTTTGTTTAGTTTTACAGTATAGTATATTTTACCAAGAAAACTATTGTAATTTTGCTAATAAATGCCAATCTCTGAGGACATTATAAAATTGACTATTGGCAAGTTATAATAAATAATGTTTCTCCGCGTAGTGAACTCTCTTCTTAAGGCAGTCCACCACCTTTAATTTTTTCTTCTAAAAAGTACCTAAGAAGATATGAAAAATGATTAATAAAAA
>JAWWEN010000002.1:1316126-1328795 GCA_035582955.1 Sycophila texana
GACCTGCCGTGGAAACCGGCCGTCGGTAAACAGACGAACGCCTGTAGGCGGTGCAACTGTAATGACCACGCCAACAGTTGCCACTTTGACGAGGCTGTCTACGAGCGCAGCGGACGCATCTCCGGTGGTGTCTGCGACGATTGCCAGCACAACACGCGAGGACAGAACTGCGAGCTCTGCAAGCCGTTTTACTATCACGATCCCAACAGGGACATTTCCGACCCTGACGCCTGTCAACGTAGGTTTCACTTTTTATTTGATTTCTTTTTGAAGTGATAACTTCTTATGGGGCACCGAATGCTCAGGAATTTCAGCCTCCAAAAGCATGGAAAGGCCTCTATGTTTTCCGTCCGTTATGCTCTCTCTCTCTCTCTTACTCGTAAATTTCAATTGAGTAGAAACATTTTATAAATGTCAATTGAGTGTTTTTGAATCATTTTATGATGTTTTAAGAAAATGTCTACGAATATTGGAAATGACTGAAGAAACAATATTGGACCAAAGTTAAACCAATATTGATCTTTCGGTCATTTCCAATATTCGTAGACATTTTCTAAAAACATCATAAAATGATCCAAAAACATTCAATTGACATTTATAAAATGTTTTATAAAATGAAATTTATAAAAGAAAGAAGGCGATGAGTTCTACATAAAATACGTTTAACTTAAAATACGGAAGTTATGAATTTAGTCGGGGGTCCCGAGACCTACACCTTTTTTTTTCAAAGCAGTTTCAAAAAAAATTAAATTATAAATTCATTGTCTCGTTTCGTTGTGCATTAAATTAATTAATGTTTGTACATAGAAGTATCGTTGAAGAGTACATAATAAGACGATATATATATATATATATATAATATACCAAATTATCAATACGCATCTATGCATTATTAGTTTAAATGATGAGTACTCTCCGATATTCATCAAATAAGAGATAACATTATTTTAAAAATAAATATCTGATTAAGTTTGAAGTTAAAACGTCATGTGCACACGAATACACCGAATTCGGCCTAGACAAACGTCGATGGTATAACAGCGTCTAAAAGTACTTGACAACCTCAAATTATGAAACATGACCGTGAATATTTCTCACAAACTTAAATGCCGATTGTTAGTATGCAATCGCAGTCAGTCAGTCGTGAAAATGCAAGAATATATTATTAAATTGGCTACTAATTATCCAGTTGCTCATTGAGCAGTGAAAAGATTAAGAAATTTTAAGAAACCTTCCGAGAATGCTAAATTGTTAGATAAAATTATTTTCTTATTATTTTATACTCAACAATTAGTGCAAAGAAAGCTTTTTATATACAATAAACGTAAATTTATACTGACAATTTCATTAAAGTTCTTATCTGATTAATTAATCTAATAAATTGCTCTAAATGTCTTCAGACAATACGGTAAACGAAATACAAACGATTAATACAGCAAAAAGCCTTTAAAATAGAAAGCGATTGCGATATGCTGTCAATTATCAAACGAAGTCACAATAATGCAAATTTAAAATAAAATGCGATAGGGAAACCCTTGTTAAAAAAATTCCAAGGTCATAAAAACAAGTAGAAGACCGAAAAACGATAAATGACAGAGCTATTGAACCTCTGATAGTCTGATCGACGCCGACGCGGATCTCATTCTCCACTTCCTTAGTCTTCTCTGCGTCGATCATATCGTAGTAGGGCGCCTGTTCGAGGTTTCCCGACTCATCTTTGTCACGCCAGACCTCCTGGTACTCTTGGCTCGCGTGCACCAGCTCCGGCAGGAAGTTAGAGGGCATCGGCTTGAAGCCCGTCTCAGACTCCGCCTCTGATTGCTGTTCCGCTTCGCTTTCCTTTTTAGCGCGAGACGACTTCTTTGAGCGCTTTGACTCCTTCGACGATGAGGCACCCGTTGATTTACTCATCGAGCTCTCTGTGTCCTGCAAAGCCAAATTAACCGTTCGAATTGTTTTCTGTTTGAAACTTTACTCGCGGTGACTTTAAAGGGAATACCACCTCTAAATAAAAAAATTAATATTAAACATTTTAAGTATATATCAATTAAATTGTTAGAATTAAACAAAATTGTTGCCTAATTAATAGATATATTTATCTGCATTTTGAGAGGTCAATAGTTTCTGTCAATTTATTGTCCGATTCATTAAAAAAAAAACTACGGGATCAAAGTGCTCTAGATTGATTTATATTACTTTTAATTGATTTTTTCTTTGTACTTTTAATTTCTATTTACTCTTTATAAAGTATAAAACTGTTTTTTTAAATTTTAAACTGATAAGCCGTACGTTTTACTGTTCTCAATACTAAAAAATTGCAGTTTTACTCTTATTTTGTCCAGATTTTACTCTTTAAAATTTAGAGTTTATTTTAAATGTTTACATTTTTCATTTTCTTTTATTTGTACGTGGTATGCCACATTAAGGGTACAATCTATATGAATACTGACCTGCCGACTGAAAATCATTCGAGAGCCGCCGCTTTCAGCAGAGGGTAATTCCGGAATTTTTCCAGTCTGCTGGTAGTAAGTATTAATCCAGTTTCTGATCTCAATTCTGATGTTTTCTTCCATGATCGCACTTTTCTCCAACTTTATCCGCTCCTTACACTCCACAGTGTAAGCATCGAGAAGCTTTTGAAACTCTTGTTGTTTTTCGTACCTTTCTGTTTCAATTTTTTCCAGCAGCCTTGTATTTTCCGAGATGGCGTGACTTGGCTGCAACATACCTTGTAACAATAAGGAATCATTACATTTTGAGTGAAATAAATTGCTGCTTTATTCCATTTTATTGTTTGTATATATACCTATTAGAAACATTTCGTCGAGTTTGCGCTGACGAATTCGACGTCTCGTGGAATATCCTCGCCAAATCTTTTGAATTTTAAGTGCAGCTGCTCCGGCCGTTGCTGCATCTGGCTCTTTCGCCTCCGATCTTATTGTGGATCTCTCTTTCATTTGCAAAATTTCCTTCATGAACTGAAACCTCACGCGACCTTGTCTCGCTCGCTCGTGAGCCTGAAAAATTTATTATTATTATTAATGTTACTTTTTTTAATTTTTCTTATCTGTAATACACATTTCGACGCTTGTAATACCACGCGTGTTGCAATATACATTTTACACATCATATTTTTACATATACAATCATTTTAAGGACTTAGGGTCTTGATGTCTTTTGATATGATATGCTAATAGATTTTGTGCAAATTAAATAAATCGATTAATTTTGTTTAATAGAAGTCACGTGGATTATTAATATAGTACTTATTTTATATATAAATAAAACTGTAAATATTTCAGTATATTCGTATCACTGTACCTGTATTAATCGAATGGCTTCGAGTTCTGTCATTTTTTTAGATTCAGGTTTTTCTTCCAATTCTCCAAGATTTCTTAATGTATCTTCGATGAATTTACGCCTTTCTTGGATCTCCTTTTCTCTTTCTCTTCTAAAATATCGCGGAATTTTCAGCTCTACTTCGCCAGGCGTCAGTTGGCATCTACGAAAAAAGTAACAAAATATTTATAAAGTTCACGGTCTTAAAATGACAAATAAAGAAAGCAAGTGTCTCCTATTGAAAATTTAAATAAAATCGCTGAAAATAAGTTAAATAAACTATACTACTGCTGTGTTTTCAGGCAATTGATTTTTGATATTCATATTTTATTTAAACATTGTACCGCGGCAAAGCGACCTTAAAATTTACGTAATTGTATACCTTACGATCGCGTCGTCGCAGTAATTGTACTCGGATAGCTCGAGCTCGACGAGTTCGTGTTTCAGCTCGAGGACGCGGCCGAGGATGGAGTCGAGGAGTCGGCGCAGGAGCGGCCTCTTCTGCGGCTGCACCGTCTGGTCGTAGCACTCCTCCATCATGTTGCCGAGCTCGATGTAGCGCACGTAGAGCTCGGCGAGCTGCAGCCGGGCTTCCTCGCGCTCCCTGCTTATCCGCGTCGACTGCACCTGCGAGTCCACTCGCACCGCCTCCTCCAGGAGAGTATGCGCTCGACGCCACAACTCGTCGCAGGCATCCCGAGATGACATTGTTATATTGTATCTTACTGTGGGAGACGATTTTTGCTTCTGTAATAAAGTTTTGTAATTGTTAGAACTAAAGTGTATAAATATAAGTGCCGCGAAAGAAAAATGTTGATAGATTCAATTAAAAATTTTGTTGAATTCTTATAGAAAATTATTTTATTGATTTAACTATAAATTTATTTAGTTGAGTGGACAAAACTTTTAGTTTAAAAGATCGACCTGTACTATAGTTAAACATTTTTTTGTCAATTTAACTGAAACTTTAGTTGATTAAGCTGAATGTTTAGTTTAATAAAATAAATGCTTTTGTAAGGAGAATTGCATAGTTGGATCTAAACAAAGTTTATTCTTAAAAATTGTATTTATTACGATAGTGTATACGTTATACCTTTATTCCACTATTTATCTATATAATAAATAAAATTTAAAATGGGTAAATACTCTACCGGTAAGAAACTCATATTTAGAATTAACTAAAATTATAATTTTCTAAATAAATAAATAAATAATATTTAAACACTTAAATAAATACTGAATTATGAATTGATATTTTTACCAATAATATTTAATTTAATATTAAATTTTAAATAGATTTGTATTTTATAGTAATTAATAACTATTAAAATCTTATATGTTTATATTAATTTTTAATAGTTTATTTTAACACACTTTAATGCATTTCTATAAATTCCTTACCGCAGGGTAGCGACCAGTACTGCGGTAGCGACGAGGGTGAAACTATATGGTATAACTGCGCACTATAATCGTCGCTATAAGACTATAAGTGATCTGTTTGGTTTTGTTCCTAAGTAAAGTATCGCTTTGTTTGATCAATACGTTTAAAACCAAAAGCGCGGTATTCCAATAAAAATTACTATAACTCCATTAATATATGATGAATGTATGCGAAAAATAACAGGAGAAGAAATAATTATTACAGAAAAAGTATGAAAGATATAATACGTTACTTACAAAAATTGTGCGATTCCTATTTTGACAATATTATTTAGATCGATGCATGCACAATTATGAGACATGACAATAAATCTGATTTACCGAGTACCGACGCCGACGACTACGATCGACGAGAATAAAAATTATGATGGGCTCATTGTCAGTAATGCCTTCGTGATACAGAAGGCGCTCAACTGACTTTCTCATGCTTTACCGCCAGTATTTAATATTTATACTTTAGCTGATCTGTATCAAATAATCATTAAATAATATTAATTTATATGATATCATACTACCATTAAGTGGCATATAAGTATACTTATATAGTTTCATTCCTAGTATATAATTGTACTATTCTTTGTAACTCTAATAATCCCATCATATATAACGTATACGTACAGATAACAAACCTCGCTATTATTGATAATTAAAAAATACATTCGGAGATAAGGGCTGTCAAATTGTCGCAGTTTCGTTCGGCTCTCCATCAAAACTATATAAGCATAATTATATAAGTATTTACATGCTAAAACTGAAAAAGTTGAGAAACTGTCCTGGGCGCCACCTGTCTCATGGGGTATCTGCATTCTGCGAGTATCTGCATGAGTCGGAGCACTCGGAACTCGGAGGTCGGAGCACTTAAATTACTGCGGCTTACTGCCCGCGAGTATAAATACGACTATATATAACATACCTGCACGCACACCATCATCAGTTTACTTTACTACTCTGCCTATGTGCCTATACTACCTATACTAGTGTTCAATACTCGGCGTATTCAATGGTCGTGCATGGATTCGCACACACACCTGTGCACTCAGAGTTAGGTCAGGTGCTGCGCCGCCTGGTCCGGATGTGCTGCGCAGAACAGCGAGGGGGGGCGTCGCCATCGACGTTACCGTACTGCGAGGTGCAAGCAACAGGTGGTCCGCGCGCTCCCCGGAGATGAGCTCACCGGCGGTTTCGGTGGCAAACGCCGCCGCCTCCGCGGCCAGCATGGAAACCATCGTCGCCGTGGCCCTTGGTGCACTGGCCGCTGTCTTCCTCGGAGCTCTGCTCGTACTCCTCGTCATCTGCAAGCGGCAGCGTTGTTACTACGTAAATTTTTTGTTTTGTTTTGCATTTCTTGACGTTTTCGCTCGTGTTTCATAAGTAGTATAATATCAAGGGTAAACATTATTTTCGATTCTATACAAGTTTTTTTTTTTTTGTTTTGATTAAATTTTTTTTATTGTAATATTGAAGAAATATTTGATGTATATTATTGAACGCATGTGATCCAGTTATACTGATTGTTTTATTCTTATTTTATATAGAATCAGAAAGACTCTCCTGATATGAGCTCCGATCTGCTTGAAAGGGACAATGGTTTGGGTCTTGGATTAGATGCTTGGGAGAGCGATGAATGGCTGGCGGGAGCTGAAAGGTCCTTAAGTATTATTTTCTCCTTCTACTTAAGTACATTGAATTTAACTGAAAGTAAGATTAATACTTGTCAATTGTAGGTGGGTAGATGACGCAACTGGACTGGCTCCGCCGTGTATAGCTGTATTGAGATCTTGCCATTCGTTAGCAATAAGTTTGACCACTATTGCAGGGACTGTGAATAGTAATACTGTGCCTTTGGAGATAGTTGATGTATGTATTGAAATTATTCTTTAGTTAGTTAGTGTATTGTTAATTATTTTATTGCACAATTACATTTATTTTGTGCTCACTGGGTTACTATTTGTTAACAAAAATAAACTTACAAAACTACTTTTCTTAATCAGGTTGCTAGACGCATACCACCAAGGGTTGACGATGTGGTTCGCAGTCTATATCCACCTCTAGATGCAAGGCTCTTGGAAGCAAGAGTCGCAGCCCTTGTTCTTGCAGTTACACATTTAGCACTGGTTACTAAACATGGAGTGCCAAAAAGTCAGGCAAGAAAACTTGCATTTATTGATCAAGCTCTTAACGAAATGGATTCTCACTTGCTTATCTTAAGAAATGCAGCATTGGCTCAAGAAGCTGCTTGTTCTATACCAGCTTCTACTCCAGTTTAAAAGTATTTTTAAGATAATTGTTTTTTTTTTTTGACCAGTATTTTTCAAAAATTATTTAGATAGTTGTTATACTATTTATAGTACGTTAGAAGCTTCTAAAAGCAAACATGACATGAAAAACCTAGATATTAGGTTGCCAAAGAAATTTTTAACGGTTTTTTTGTTTTAGAATCAGTAAATCACATTTATTTTAAAAAATTTGCAAGTAATTTCAATTAACAAATTACGAACTAAATATTAAAAATATAAAGTTGAAAATTTTCTAAAATGTACTCAATCAATTTAATAGAATGTTGTATGTAATATTTCAATATACACTCAAAAGTTTTACAATCCATATTGCTAAAATATTAGACTGAATTTTACAAGGTGAATTTAGTCGATTTGTGATTAAAGTATTAAATTTATTATATTATACTCCGAAGAATCTCACGGTGTCTTCCATATTATAAAAATTATATTTTATTGACACCAATTGTATTATGTATTATACCAGTAATACACTTCACACTGTATTTTATTATAATGTTCGTGCAGTTATATTTAATGACAAAATTTAATTATATAAAATTTTAATTAAAAATGTAACTATTTTAATTATTGCAAGTTAATTTTTTCACTTTATTTTTCTCACATCCATGGCTTCAATCAAATCAATCACGATTCTAAATTAACTGTGAAAAGTACCGGTACATTCAGCAATCACTCATTTATAGATCGCACTTAATTATTTATATTAATTTAATAAATTAGCTATTGTTGGAATCAGCTTGTCGCTACACAGCAGCGAAAGTTTATTAAAATTTTTTCCTTTTTGAATTTTCCTTCTAAAATATCGAGGCGCGTTCCCTTGGGTGCGTGGAAAGATTATATTGTTTGTCGCAAAAATTAGAAAATCGTCAATTGAGCTATTTTCCTCGACCGGCCATATCCTTTTGACGCTTTTGATTATCTTTCAAAACTTTACTCTTTAGATGCTCCTTGTAGTCGAGGATATTACCCTGCCACTTAGTGACGGTTCCATTTTCACAGACCCAGATCTCCTCAGCAACCTAAAAAAATTTTTAATAGTAAATTAAACTAATCTTAATAATGTTAATAACAATGCAATATCTTATAATAAAATATATATTTACCTGATTAATCAGTCTGAAGTCGTGAGATACTAAAACCATACCACCATCAAATTCGTTGATAGCATCTGCTAAAGCGTCAATAGTTTCCATGTCCAAGTGATTCGTAGGTTCGTCAAACAATAGTAAATGAGGTACTTGCCAGGACAACCAGGCAAATACTACACGACATCTTTGTCCATCGGACAATTGACGAATTGGACAAATCTGAAAAAAAAGAAAATTATTTGTTACATTTCTTCTTAAACAATTTAAAAAATTTATAATCAAAAGAATCTTAATAACATACCTGTTGTCTACCAGTCAATCCATAACGACCAATGATTTTTCGCATTTCTTCACGTTCTTTTACTTGTGGGAAAGCTTTCATCATATAGTCCAATGGAGACATATCCAAGTCAAGCAACTCATGCAAATGTTGATGATACCTTCCAATTCGAAGATGACTGTTTTTTCTTATCATACCACTACTTGGAACTAGCTATACAAACATAAAAAAATTTAATTTAATTTATTATGTTATTTGATCAGTTGCGCAAATTTTATTCTCTTAAATAAATATTTAAATTAATACTTACATCACCATATAATAGTTTTAAAAGTGTACTCTTGCCAGCTCCATTGGGACCCACAAGAGCAAGCCTAGTGTCTAAATCAATACCGAATTCCAAATTTTTGTAGATCCAAGGACCGTCATCGCTGTATCGAAAACTAACATTCTGAACCATAATAACGGGAGGGGGGATTGTTCCACACGATGGGAAATAGAAGTTTAGAGTTTTGTCAGACGTGACTTTTTCAGTGAGTCCTTGTGCTACCATTTTTGCTAAAGTCTTTTCTTTCGATTGAGCTTGACGAGCTAACTTTGCAGAACCGTGACCAAACCGTGCAATGTAATTTTTCATGTGGGCTATTTGATCCTGTTCCCAGTTATATTGTTTAGCCTGGTTCTCTAAAAGTTCCATTCTGTAAAAAATTTGTAAATTTTAATGATTACGAAAATAAACGAATAACAGTACGTTTCACGATAACATTTTTCACACATGTATTGCATATGCACTGTTAATATCAATTTCTCTAATTAAAATGTTTTCTTACCTCGTCTTAACAAACGCATCGTAATTTCCAGTATAATACTTTAGTTGTTTTTTATGAAGGTGAATGATATTTGTACAAATTCCATTAAGAAAATCTTGTGAATGAGATATGATAACTAAGATTCTTTTATATGTTTTTAATTCTTCTTCTAACCATACACAGGCATCAAGATCCAAATGATTTGTGGGTTCATCCAGTAAAAGTAAATGCGGTTTTACATACAGTGCTCTGAAAAATAAAAAAAAAATAGTAAATGAGTATCTTTCTTAAAAAATTTGTAAGCTAAATTGTGGACGCATACCTAGCAAGAGCTATACGCATTCTCCATCCTCCAGAAAAGTCTTTAGTGGGTGTATTCTGCATTTTAGTAGTGAACCCAAGACCGTGTAAAATATGAGCTGCTCTAGCTTCTGCCGTATCTGCAGACATATCGTCTAGCCTTTCATACACATCCATAAGTTGCTCCTGCACAAACGAAAAAAATAAATGTTATTAAAAAATCAATGATCATTGAAAAAAATCATTGTCAGGAAGGAAAAGAAGAAAAAAAATTTACCTGTGCATCTTCCTCGGGGCAGTCGACAAGCTCTTCTGCGAGTTTTTCTAGTCTAATGCGCTCCTCGTCCACTTCCATGACGCAGTGGAGGGCAGTCTTGGTGCTAGCGGGCATCTCGCGGGTCAAGTGAAAGATGTCGATGGCATCAGGAATGGGTACCTCGCGGTTACCCAGCACCGAGAGCAAAGTCGATTTACCGGAGCCATTGAGTCCAAGCAGACCATAACGTCGACCGCAATTTAACTCGAGCATAGTGTCTTGCATCAATTCGCAGCCGTGGAAAGTCACGGAGAAGTTTGAGATCTTAACGTCGCGGCTGCGCGGGTGCGATGCCAGCGAGCCAGTGCAAGCGCGCGCCTCCGCGTTCAGCCTGGCGTCCGACTCCAGTTTCGCGCACAGTGCCTCTGTAAAAACATGCTTTTATCAGCAATCTACCTTTTTTTGTTGAGAAAAGGAGAAAGTGGACTATCACAATTTATATAGAACATTTTAATGGATGGCTCTTTACGCTTAACTGGAGATAGCTAATAAAAGTAAATTGCTCTCCAGTTGAGTTGGCCTATAAAGTATTTTTAGGAATTTTCTTAGCTTTCTGAAATTCATTTTTATTTTATTGTATTTTCTTAATTTAGATTTCGCTCCCTTTAGTACAAAATTTAATACAAGTTACTTAGAACATTTTATTTGTTACCTTTATTGATTGTTTAAAATCTCTTTTCATTTCTTTGCCATTAGTTTTAATTATTAGCTTTAATCTTAATTATTTAATTTAATTTCTTAAGGACTGAATAGTTCATTGAGTTATTAAAAAAAAATAAATAAATAAATAAACAAGCGCAAGTAATGCATAATACAATATATTAATAAAATTTCAATAAGTTTCAATTTCTTGTAGACTGTTAAGGCTATCTAGATAAATATTTTTGTAAAATTTGTCTTAGAATTTTGAAAATACTTAAAAAGAAAAATTTTTGGATGTACAAAGAATGTCTCATGCTCTCGAGATAGATAAAATAAAAAAATTTATTTCGGAGCATAAATTGATTTTGTCTATGAATATTTCAGCATTTGTTCATAATAAACATCAAACAAGAATTCCTGTAATTTAGAATCTTTCTCACGATATAGATAAAATATCTGTAACCGGCAATAAAACAAAGGTGTCTAAAAGTAGATTACAGAAGTTGAAGTAAAAAAAGCACTGCCAGAGAAAGGTGTATACCTAACCCGGATAGCTTTTTCCGTAAGATTAAATCATCCTGAAACCGAAACCAAGCATTTTCAGAAAAGACCAAATCAAGCAACAAAGAATAATAAACAATCAAACAAAAGTACAAAAAAAATCATCAAATTTCCAAGAGCAAAAACCAGACAGAACGTTCCAGCAAACCGTGGCAGCCTTATATTAATAACGGGGTCCGCGATATTTATAACCGCTCGGAGCGGAGCTTCGTAAAATAAAAAAAAAAAAAAATTAAAAAGAAAAGAAGCAGCGGTGTGCCTACCCTCCTCGCTGAGCCCGGTTCCGTTGGTGCCGTTCTCGGCGCCGTCGGCCCCGGCTGTCGGGCTGTCTTCCTTGCCATCCTCGTTGCGCTGGCCGCTCTGCGTGGGCTTCTTGCCCGACTGCCTGGCCTTCGCCGCCTCCTTCTTCTTCTGTTGCTGCTTTTTCTTCGCGTCGGACGGCATGGCTGTCTCTCCTCACACCTGCAACCTGAATCGAACACTCGAGCTTTTTTAAAGTATTCAATGGTCGACCGCGAGAGAAGCTTTTCTGCCCCGAGTGCGCTCCGCTTCCTTACGTAATGCCTTTTTAGGTTAGCCGCATGCACGCGAGTACGGAGCATACGGAAATAGGAGCCTCGTGTGCCTGTCAGTGAGTCAGTCGGGCGATCGACCGCGCGGCTCGCCACGTTAAGGGCCTTTACGATAAAAAAGAGCTCGAATCGCGGCGACAGAGTGCCCCGATATGGATTGGCTCGTGCACGTGCTCGCCTGTTCCGGTCTTCCGGAGCAGGTGATGATATACTTAATTGCTGGTATATACTTGATAGTCGCCTGAGCTATATACACTTACCTTGAGTCTGTCTGTTTCGCGCGGAGAGTCCTCGGGGGAGATTCGGTGGCGCGTCTCTTTGTGCCTTGACGAGTGACGAGGGGAGCCGGGAGACAAGGAGAAGGAAGTCTGTCGTTAGCACAAAGCCGCGGCGGACACTGCGGAGTCGTGCGCGGGTATACTTATCGGTTCGCGCGGACGCGCGCCACAAGACCTGGACTCGCGGAGTCACTTGCGGCGACCCTACTTGTTAGTGGATCGAGATTCAATATCAAATAGGCAGCGACATTCTGGGACGGAAAGCCGATGGTGTCGCCGCCTATACTGGGCGAGAACACTCAACACCTTCGGGTTTCTCCTTTTGAATTTGCGAACATTGTAATTTGTAATTCTACTTTCTGCTTGCGCTGTCGTTGCGGTAGAATTACTGTACAAGTGGATAAATTAAGGAAAGGAGGTGTGGAAGAATGAAGATACAAATAAAGGTTCAATTCGCAAAAATATAAGACTGCAGCAGGAGCGGTCGTTTCATAGCTATATATCTCTACGTGCAGTGAAAACAAACGAAGATATATCTATAGGTGTCTGTAGTCTGTCACTGTAGTATATATATAAATATAAATATTGTGGAGGTCCACTCGAAATATCGTATATATAACGTAAAACATGTAAAACATATTAGAAATATACTTATTTGTAAGTTATGTTTATATAACTCAGTGTGAGAAATTCGCGTTTATACGCGTGTTTTGCGTGTGAGAACCAAGCGATTATAGCGCTGCA
>JAWWEN010000002.1:1328895-1347276 GCA_035582955.1 Sycophila texana
AATCTGCTCGATCGGGCAGTAAATTCACCCGCGGGAAAAATCTGCACTTTTCGCCCCTTGTTACATAATGTACTATTCTATGAACTGAAAAAGAAAATAAAAATCAATAGTTTCATATAAATAAATAAAAATATCATTCACCAAAGAAAAATGTTTTCAAAGTCATGAATTTTTTTTCATTTTTCATTTTCTTTCAGTGCGTCGACGCTCATTTTACTTCTTAAACAATTACCTAGAGATTCACCTTACCAAATTTTTGAAATAATTATTTTATAAGAATATAATTGCATTGTTTATACCTAAAGATGCATATTTCTTGCGGGAATTTTTAAACAATTGGAATTTACTTTTTGTAAATTAATTAATTCATAATTTTGGCATGGTGAATCTCTAGATAATTATTTAAGGAGTAAAATGAGTGTACACTGAAAAAAAATGAAACATGAAAAAACTTCATGACTTTCAAGAACTCTTTCTTTTGTGTACTATATTTTTATTTATTTAATTTTAATTTTTTATTTTTTTTTATTTTTTTTTTCAGTTCATATAAAATAAATCTTTTTAACACTATAAATACTCACATAATCAAATGTTAGTTAAGTGTATCAAGATGTTTTTTTTCTAAAAAGTCTTTAGCTTGAGTAACAAATACCTTGAGGAAAGATTTTACCTTTGAGGTATTGATATTGACATTGCAAATAGTTTTTACTAAACTATTAAATTAAATAGTTTATTCGTAAATTTCCGTGTAAATCTTAATTATATTGCGTGTAAGAAAGTGTTTTTCATCCAATTGAACCAATACGACAAGTTTTATCTGTAGTCAAGTTTAAAAAATATCATATGGATATATTTTTGTTTGTTCAATGTTTGGTTACAGGTACTAAGAAACTTGTCATACGTATCTAATTCGATAAGAAAAAACTTTTTAATGCGCAATATAAAATATATTTAGATAAAACAATGAACTTAGTTTACTAATTTAGTAAAAATTATTCGCAGTCAAAAAATTACTATTCCAAGGGTGAACAATTCCCTTAATTTATAAAATAGCAAGTACAAACGATAATTGTAGTATTTTCTTCAACAGGCATCGAGAGAAGTTTTATGTGACTCGGCGCATTTGATGCAGTGCAAATCGTTGGCTCACATAATAAACGCATACCTGGGACCCGAAAGTAAAGTTAGCATAGAAAATTTTTTACGAGAACTGATAAACTGTCTAAAAACCGATTTACCACAAAGAGCTGAAGAATTCAGGTACGGACTTTCGCTGATAAATAGTATTGTAGTTACAAATACACTGTTAACAATCTGTTCAATTCTAAACACTTATATTGTGTTTATAGTTGAACGAACAATATTAACTAATAAATTACATATAAAGAGTTTTATTTTAATTGCTTCAAAAAACAAAACAAGTTTTGAATAATAATTTTTTCCAATGCAATGGAATTCTTCGTATAATGCGCAAAAAAAGAATGTACATTCACCAAGTTTTTTCTTTGTAATTTTTCATAAGGAAATACAGAAAACACAGAATTTTTAACTGTGTAATAAGTGAAGAACGTTTTACTTTTAGAAACTCAGTGGTAAGAGGATATTCAAGATCGGAGAATGCAGTGACACGAGCAACGTCAGCGCTAATCTTGGGCCTGTTCGGTGAGCCGCGTCCCGAGGACGTGCAGCGGATGTTGCAGTTACTGCGGGACCAAGAGAACTTTGTGAGAGCTCGAGCAGCCCGCGGCCTCGCCCTTTGCTTTACAGCTTAAGTCGAAAGTGCTGACAACGTCCTGTGCAATATTTTTTTAACGATTATCTATGAATATAGCGATTTGTGATCTCAGGCGAAAATTGTTGCGAAATTTGTGCGTTATATTTTTACGCGGAATATATTCTATGTATACGGTTACTTAAAAAGTACATTCAGTCTGGATTATATATCGACGTTGGAAGATTTTTATGTATTTAATGATTCTATTTATGTATGTAATGATACGAGAATTTTATCTATACATGGTAAGAGGTTTAATATATATATATATATATATATTGTATTAAATTTTCATAATTATGATGACAAAAAAGTTACAAAGATACACAATATCATATATTATGCAATGTTCGATATATTTGGAGGATATTTATTGAAATTCGTATTTGCTTTTTTTTAGTTGAATAGATTATATAAGCGTTTTTTGCTGATATGTTTTACCGTTTTTTAGAAAAGCTTTTTACTAGTTTTCTAAGCAAATGAAAAGGCTCGTTGTTATATTTTATAATCTCTTTATGTTTAAAAAAATTTATCCGCTTATCTTACTTTACAACAGTAAATGGAAACTTAATTTCTTAACAATGTAATATCTAAATATACCAATAAATTTTCATTCTATCTACAGTAAAAAAATAAGCTAAAAGCAAGCAAGATTTACAGCATTTACATTTAACCCACGTTTGAAAAAATCTTATTCTTTGTTTATTTACTGTGCAATTTTTCAATGCAAACACTCAGTTGTTCAAGTTTTTGCAGGAGGTTACGCATGTTGGCGGTCGGCTGTCTAAAAGTCGACTGTTCATTGCTGTGTACATCTTGACGTTGACCCATTTCGAAATGAAGTTTGGCAAGTTTCTCCTGTTGCTCTCTAATTTCAGTCATCTGCTCCATACTGCAATCTTTTCCTACAATTTTCAGAAAAAATTAATACAATAATTTAGATTATTTATTATACAATAATAAATTGATTATGATTACCGAAAGCACGTAAATTGCCACTATGGAAGTCCTCGAGTAATTGAAGTAACGCTTGCTCCATATGCCTCACATCTGGTACCTCTGATAAAAAGGAATGATGCTTGCACGGTGCCTTAACTTTTCATTTTTAAAAAACGGTAGAAAATAATAAAAAACTCAAATTAAAGAACTTAAAATAAATCATAATAAAATAATACAAATTATAAATTAGATACATTAACATTTAAAAAATGATTCAAGTACATAAAATCATAATAATTTAAATAAATTAAGGAAATTATAATTGTAATAAATGATGAAATAGCAGAAAAGTAAAAAAAATATTACACTTACCTTTTGGTTGTTTGTTAACCCTAGGAATTTCTGGACGCACTGACTTTTGCTTCTCTTTCTCATTAAGATAAATAAGTCGTGCTTGATTTCCAGCATGAGAATGCGAATTGGCAGCTTTGCCAGACATTGAACCTTGACTAGTCGTTGCCTGGCTGGAAGATCCTTTGCTTATGATCGATGAAGTTTGTGCATTATTCTCCCACATCACTTGTTGCTGAAAAAAAAAACAAACAAATTGCCTTCAAACTATTCACACATATCAACTACTAAAACAAAAGCAAAAAATCAGTTGTCAAGAAAAAAAAAAATTACCAGTGTATGCGAACTGTGCATTTCAGTTTTTGATGGTCGATTAGATCTGGCAGGTGTGGAGGGAGGCGTGGCCTCTCCACCTCTACTCAGTGGCTCCTCGCTCTCCTCCTCCTGCACCAGCTGCTGCAGCTCAACGCAGCCAGAATTCTCATTCATGTTGCCTCAATGTCTGCCAGCATCACAATGTCAAACCTGTCAAAGAAAGTATACTCCACTTTATTTACTATTCATTCTCACCTCCTCAAACTCTCGCAAACTCATTGTCAAACTAACGATACATTGTAACAAAAAAATTTGATTGCACAAAAGAAATTAACCCCCACCAAAATGATAACAGTTCCGCTACGAAAATAGCACACTTTGAGGTTATAACGATCGGCCATTCGTAAACAAACAGTCCGCTGGCGGTGCACCTATAGGTATTCGGTCCGCGCGATACTATCTCAGAGCGAGTAGTGCATGTCGCGCGGCTGATCGATTGGGGCCGCCTGGTCCAACGGGGGTGTGCGAGTCCGCTGCGTGTTTTTCTCTTCGCGGGGGGATCGAAGTTGAAAAAAAATTCACGAGCGCGTCAGCGTCATGCCGAGGAGGCCGACTGGGCCGAGCGCGGCGCACCAACACTTATACGTCCGCGGAGCGCTTACGACGTGACTTCTCTCCCTTATCTCGGAGCGCACGATATGAGATGCAGGCCGTAGCATGAGGACGAATTGAATATATATTCCCTTTTTTTTATAAGCCGAGCCGCTATACCCAAGGTGATCGCTTCGCTTCGATTTTACGGTATTGTTAGGAGGGAGGACGTTTTTGCTCCTATTTTTTTTTATTTGACCGATTTACGACGTGGTGATGATGTCAGCAGCTATCGTAGATATAACCTAGTTTTTTGTTTTTATTTTGATTTATCGATGATGATTTTAAAGCGAGCTTTGACGTTTCACGACGTGGACGGTTTCGTAAGCTTTGCTGCTCTTTTTTTTGGAAATTTTATAAAAAATGTATTTATACTTTTTTATGTTGATTTGTGAATCGTTAGGATTTTATAATTTGATATGCTCTGTTGAAAATGGGTGGATTAACGATTGATCTTTTTTGTGCAGGTTTGATTGATGTTTCCATGGGTGAAGGAGCAAATTTCAGAGGCCTGGAATAGCAGGAAGAGTTCAAGGAGCGCTAAGAAGCACTCCTTGAATGGTTCTTCCGAAGATTCTGGAGGTATGCAAACGTCTTCCACATCAGCGGAAAGTTTTCTCATCAATGTTATTAGGTATTTAAAAATTTCTATCAGATAATTATGATAAGAACTGCCTGATTTCATTATTTTTACTAAGTAAACGGCTAAAAAATGTGTAAAAGAGATATGTATTTCTCAATATGGAGTTGGATAGTTTTATTATGCACAAATTCATGATATATTAAAATAGTAAAGTAAACATCTAAAAGATGTGTAAATAGATATGCAGTTCTAGATTAATTTGTACTAAAAATTGATAAAATATTTGTTTTTTAAGACTTAAATGTATGTATATTAATATAAATATGTATGTTTAAAAAACTATAGTTTAGAAGGAGGTGTCTTATATGTTGCTGTAACTTTGGATTTCACAATTGAAAAAGTCAAATCAATAGCAACTGAACACTTTTATGGACATGATAAAAGTAAACTTCCTTCACAGTTCCGATTAGTACATGCAACTCTTTTAAAACCCCTTGAAGATGATAAGAATTTAGCTGATGAAGAAATTTCAGAATCGGGTAAGTTGTTTTCTTTTATTTTTAATTTATAAACTTTGACTAAAAACTAATTGGATTTTTTTTTCCAGATGAGTTACTATTAGTAGAAATTAGGCAACCATTAGAAAAAGAAAGTATACCAGAAGATGCTTTAAGAGGTCCAAAAGAAGAAGACATAATAAATGCTACAAAGGATTTGCCAGTGAGGAATCCACCAAAACCTGCTATAAATCCTGATTGTCCAGCAGATGTAATTTTTTAAAACAATTCTTAAAAATATTTTAAGTATTTATCAAGTATTTTAATGAAAGAAAAATTTAGTTTCAGAGTGAAATTCGCAAAATTTTAATCACGCTTGTTCAAGCCTCTGCGAAAATTCTTATGTATAGTCCAAATGCTGTTAAATTTTATGAAATCATTAAAGAAAAATTGGAAGCTCAATCAAAACCTCCTAATGATCCTAAGGCTGTGAAATATCTAGTCGATATGGGTTTCCCAGAACGGAAAGTATTGAAGGCTCTTCAGCTTCGAAAGTTAGTATTAATTTTTCATGAAATATAACGTGTTTTAAGTTTATTTATTTTAACAATAAAATATTTTTATTTTAGAATGAATACTTCAGAAGCTTTAGAATGGCTTCTGGAACATCAAGATGATCTTGATGAAGAAGATGATCTACAACTTCCATCTTTAGAAGAAGCACTAGAAGAAGCTGGTCCTAGTTCATCAGGTGGGTTAAAAGGTGCAAGAAAGAGCTCCATTAAAGATTCTGTTGTGAAGCTCTTTAAGAAAAGTAATTTATACCAGTGCACCTACTTTTGGAAAATTTTAATTTTAATTTTATGCTCCTCTTTGTGCTTTAATAAATGTTTTATTTTTTTTTTAGACAATGATTCCGTTAAGAAAGAACCAAACTTGGTTCACATAGTAAACCTTCTTTTAGATAGCTACAGACAATATCAAAAGTTGGATTTCAAACCAGATCCAACTTTAGTTCAATCTCTCGTGGATATAGGTTTCGAAAAACAAGAAGTCATAGAAACTCTTAAAATTACAGGGAATAATCAAGGGAATGCTGTAAGTGACACTAATAAAACACTATTTAATTTTTACAAGTAATATGAATTAAAATAATGAAAAAATTTTAGTGTGCATGGCTAGTTGGAGAAAGGAGACCCAGCTTACAAAATTTGTACGAAGGCATGGATCCAGATGGTCCATTTTACAATGCCATAATGACAAATCCTCAAATACAGCTCAGTCTCACAAATCCTAGAATGTTACTTGGTTTGTAAAATTTTTTATAAAAATGACATAATTTATCTTACTGCTTGACAAGCAATTATATTAACGAATTAAAATTTTTAGCCTACCTGTCCATGCTGGAGACACCTATGTCGACCAGTTTGTGGATGAAGGATCCGGAAGTCTCGCCGGTTCTTAGTCAAATATTTAAAACGTATCACTCTGAGAAGCACGCAATTCACGTGAACCGCTACGACAGTAGCTAGCGATTCCTTTTCTGCTTTTTTGTTAAGATGAATCTATTTTTACATACAAAATTAATAAGGTTTTGATCATTGATCATGAAGGATTAACTGCCTGTTATTGTTTTAATTATTAATTCTAGTCATCGAGAAATGACAGAATCTGTTACTGAAAAATCTTAATAAGTACTTAGTAGCAATTGATGAAAGTAACTAAGAATTTTTGGGGAGGTGTTTTTTGATTAACAAATTAATCCCGTTTCTCATGCAAAATGAATTTCTGTAAATAAGATATTGCTTGATTAAAAATTCAATCATGTACTCCAGAGGCTGGTTCAATCAATTTTAAAGATTTAATTTTTGTAAACTAGGTGAAAATTGAGTGAACTGTAAGTTTACCAATTAAATAAGTGGTTGAACTAGTTTTATGAAGAGCTTTGTTATTAAAAGCTTAGTCAAGTACTTATGATTAAGTGCTGAATTTATATATATATATTGTTATTGTAATTTTGAAAAGAGGAAAAGTTCAATATTATTAAAATCCAAGTTTGTCAAAGCACAATTGCTAATATCCTTATGAATTTTAAGCGTCCAGAAAGAATTATTTATTCTATTTTTTCGCAAATTCAGCGTAAAGAAAATTTGTAGAGTGGAAACACATTATTTCGTGTATAAATCAAAAACAAACAACGACAGCTTATTCGGTAAAAAATACGTTACTTATATTTTCCTTTGAATGACACAATGTTCTTATCCTTGATTCTCAAATTTTTAATAAAACTCAGTTATTAAAAAATCGATTATCTGAATAAATCTCCTTACGCCCTCTTTAATAAAAAAAATCATTATTTTTACCATTTAGTTTCATTTTTTATTAAAAATTTAATTTTTAATGGAAACAGGCAGACTGCAAGAAAAAAAAGTTCCATAAAAATTTGATTGCTATATGTTAACAAATTAATAAATGAATCATAGAATTTTTCATAAAAGCTGTGTATATTATGTAGGCAGCGGCTCTGTTACGAAATCTCCTCCTGAGTTGCGAAAAATTAATGTACATACGTGGGAAAAAGCCGTAGAGAATGTGTAAAAAAAATGTAAGTGAGTAACGAATTAAAATGAAGCATTTTTTTTTCATTTTACTTTGCGTTACTATTCAGTAGCGACGCGCCAATGAGATTGGTGTTTTACCCGCAATGAACAATCGGATTCGTTTCTCATTATACTTATATGAATACGATAATCAACGTCTTGTTACGTAAGTATGAACAAAAGTTCGATGTACTCGTCTAAGTATATAAATATTCGAATAGCATTTCTACTTTTTTCGGGTTCTTTGTTTTCACTGCTCGGAATTTTACTCTTACTAAAATTAATTAAACATTGCAGAAATGCTGCGAGTAAAAGTTTTTGTAAAATATTTTTAAATTTGAATCAGAAATCCTAAAGAAATTCTTCATCGAAATATATTATAAAAATGATTTCGAGAAATTTATCAGAAAAAACTTTTCAAAAGATTTTTAAAATGATTTTAAAAATGGATCAATCCATATAAATCGAAGTAAGTTTAATTAATTAAATCCGAAATATTTTTATAACATCCCTGTCACGGACATAAAAATATTTCAGAGAGTTTTAATTCTTTTTTCTTTTCTTAATCTTTCGATTTTTAAACTTTTCTGTACTTTTATTAGCAGAATCGTATTATATAACAAAAATTTGTTGGTAAATAGTGGGGATTATGAGCAATGCATAAGTCAATCGAAATTACCAAAGTGTATAACATTTTTCAGAAAAGAAAAATATGTTTTATTTGCCGCGTATTGGAATTCAGTCCATATCCACACTGTAAAAAAACTTGCAAAATTACTGCATTTAATGTATAGGGTAATTATCAGACCCACATTCAATGCAGCGATTTTGTACTACCGTTAGTAAAATTGCTGTTAGTAATATTAAATTTACTATCAAATTAGTATTTTTGGTTTAGATAATTTTAAAGTTCAATATTAAAATTACAGTTGCCTTGACAAAATTACTATACTGCAATAGTACTTTTAACTAACAAATTATAATTTTACTAATACTATTGTAAAAAAATTACTACTGTTATTATAGTAAAATCGCTGCATTTGATGTAGGTAATAATCCGATTCATATTAAATGCAGTGATTTTACTACTTTATTATTAAATTGACCGAAGCTTTTGCAATATTACTACTTGGAACAGAATATACAACTGAATCAAATGTAGTAATTTGACTTGTAAACTTATCAAAGCAATGGTAATTTTACTTAGATTTTTTTTAACATGTATATATTTGCTACTATGCACACCCACATAAATATTTATTACCCCTTCAAAACCCATCAGCTTCGACATTACTAAACTCTCATCAGTGATGTGCCCCGCACGATCCTACAGGTGCAAACTATTATAAAGCGAGAAATAAAATAAATTTAAATTCTCGCGGGAGAAATAATAACCAACCCCATAACTCGCGGATCATTGCCGGCCAATCCGAGCGCTCGGATATCGCAGGGGAACGTTGAATTTCCGGCGGCACTGATCACGACTGCGATACCGCCTTTTGGCGCCCTATCGGGGGGCCGGTGATGCGCTCATGCCGCTCATGCGCCGAGGCACGGCTCCGATCCGCCATTCGCGCACTTTTTACCAAGCCGCCGGCGAGATCACATCGACACCATTGCTGTTGGAACAGCTCTCCGCAAAAGCCAAGGTAAGCAAGCAGCCCCCCGACACGTTTAACCCGATTTCGCACGCACAACCCCATCGCACCCTTACCACCCCCATCCCCAGGCAAGAAAAACAAAGAAACCCGGAGGAAATCACTTTTCGCGAGTCCGACTGTCGCGAGCCGTGGGAGTGTTCGACTCCAGAATCGCGGACACGCGGTGTGCCTCGTTGGCCGGCTCTCAAAACATCCAACGCGAAACTCTCCACGAGGAGTGATATAAAAAAAGTGCTCGAATGAAGGGTAATTGTAATTGTATAATTGTTGATAAAAAAAAAAAAGAAAGAAAGTAAACGAAGATCGAGTCGGTGGATGTAGACTTTATAATATAGAGCCAGTGGCGTGGGCTCTATCTGCAGATATACTCGTGCACTGTGCCTATCTTTCCGGCGTGTGTTTCAAGGCTACGGCAATGGCGATGGCGGCGTTCCCTCTCCTACGAGCGCCTCGCGGGAACTTTCCGCTCGCTCCGTTCACGAGGTTAACGTCGCGTCGCGGCCTCCTCCCTCCCCCCGGGCGCGAGGGGGGCGTCCCGCCCTATAGCCTCATCGCGGCTCGCGTCACGCTGCAGCGTGTCGCCTCGTGTCGCTTGCAGCGGCGCCAGTCCGCGCTCGAGGATTCGAGGTTCGAGCTCTCTGATCCTCTCCTGCACGCTCCAGGCGACCTGCGTCAACGCGATTATATTCTGCTTTTAACGCGCTCTCGTTACTCGAAATTTATTGCGCTCGTGCGTGTGTGTATATAGGTATAAATTCTGGAACGTTCATCTGTATTTCGAGCGTATATCTCGCGATTATTCTGACGTCGGTTTTCCGGCATTTTCCGCTTTTTCCGCCGTCTGGATTAGCGAGCACGCGCCGCGTGTGCGAATAGATACCCGACAACACACATACACACACACACAGCACGCCTCCGGTATTTTTAGCGGGGCATCTTTTCGCAGTCTCTTGTGCCTTGCCGCTTTAGATGTGTAAGTGCAGGTTGAGCGGGCAGGTGTGTGTTCCGGACAGAGGCCTCTGCGACCCTCCGTTGTGTATGTTATATTTGCGTCTTGTGTGCAACGAGAGGCGCGCGAAAAGGAGTACACACACGGTCGAGCGTGAAAGAGGCCCGCTCGTGGGATATTTTTACGAAAAAGGCGCGCACATAAACGCCTCTCTCTCTCTCCGTCTCTCGCTTGTCGAGATCGATAGATTTTACTGTTTTCTCAGTGTCGCTATTTTTCCGGTCACGTGCTTTTTTTTTCTTGGTCTTTAAGAAGCGAATTGTTGCTGCTTTTTTTGCACCTGCCGGAGTATAAGATACTCCGGTATACACGGAGAATTTACTAAATCAAGAACTAAGTTGGGATCAATTTATTTATTTATTTATTTATCAATTTACGGGCGAACCCATTAAATACAATATAACAAACAAATTAAAACAATTAGTCATTAGGTGGTAAATTTCTTATAAATAATTACTTAATTCGTTAACTAAAGTTTTAACCATGTATAGACTAGTGTTAAATACATCAATTGAAAACAAAATGCTATAGTGGCTAGTAATAAATCATAACATGTTTAAATTAAAATTTTACTATATTTCTGTTGAAATTTTACTGTAACTACTAAAGCAAGGATAAGCTTGAAAAATTAAAAAAAATTGCTGTAGTTGCTAGTAAATTAAAAAAATATTTAAATTAAAATTTTACCTTAGTTATTTTAAATTCTATTATATTTATAGTCAAATTTGTTAGCTATTACTATTAGTTATTTATTGAGCAGCATACGGACTTGTAAAAATCTTTTTAGAATCAAAATACAAAAAAATTCAAAAAAATGAAACGACAGCTCGTAAACTAAAATATTACACCTTTTTTTTAATTTCTCAAGTTTGTCCTTGCTTCAGTAAAGACTATTGTAACTTTTAATGTAAAATTTGTCTGCGTGTGTAACAACGATGACTGATGTATACTTTACTTTGAATTTATCGTAGGCGACCTAGATGCAATTCTTTTTGCTGCGCTTAACTATATCTGATGCCGATAATAATTGCTAATAGTCTCGTGATTAATATTTTCTTTTTTTTTCTTGTAATTATTAAGTATCAATATTCGATATTTTTTAAACACATGGCTAGTCAGAGTGATTTATAGAGAATGAGGGGGGAGAGAGAGAGAATACCGAAGGTCACTCCCGAGTGCTAAAAATTGTTGGCAAATTGTTCGCTAAACGTCAGGAAAAAAAATGTCACTGTAGCGTATTCGCAATCTTATCGGTAGCATCTACAGATAAAAATTCTCGATTTTGCAAACTCAAAATGAAAATCGCATTTACGTAGATACTTAGTCATTTCTACCCCCCGGTGCTCGAAATCATCGTGAATCTGAAAATAAGCGGTTTTGATCGACTAAAGATTAAAATTTTGCGCCGGCGCGTTTCTCGCAGGTAATTTGTGCCGCTCTAATTGTCTTAGTACAACACACATTTTTGATCGGAAATAGTAAAATTGGCGACTATTTTATTTGAGGCGTCGAGACAAATGAATTGACTTATTTTTCCGAGTGACTCAATTATTCGCGTGTGTGTTTAATCGTGAGTCATCGGGAGAGAAGAAAACTTCGAATTTCATCTTCCAACAGACATGGATTATACTAGCTGTTGAGTGTAGTAGAAGGCGTTATTTATGTACACTTACACCTGTAATAAATTATTTTAGAACACTTTTGAAATTTCCAAGTTTTACTTTATCTATTTCTTAAAAATTTCAAGGTCACGGATGTGGAAAACCTAGATTAAAGTTAAAATTTTGAAAATTTCAAAAATTTTATGTAACAATGTATTACAGGTGAGTGTATAACAATACTGGACGTTAAATATTTTCCGCGATTAAATTTTCATTAGCGAATAAATGCGAAGGACGCGAAAATTAATGATCACTCTGGTAGGAGAACGAACGACAATGTTATACAACTGTTTTAGCCTTATCCACATTTCATTGTTATTCAGATTCTTTTATTTAAAAGAAAAAAATTTTAATTATTACATTAAAAACAATTTGAATTATTACATAAAGGAAAAAAAATTGTTTTCTACGTGACGATTTGTTAATGAAAATTATTATGCAGATGTTATTTGTTTGAAAATTCTTATCTTCGAAAATCGAGAGATAAATTGTTACTTAATAATGTATACTCACGTGATAATACGAAAGAGTAACAAAACCACTCTATTCCAGCTAAAACTGAACCAATCAATTAGTATAATTATTATCTAGTAACTTCAGTTTAGATTTCATTATGTATGATTTCAATATGTAAACATTATAAACACCGTTTAATTAAGAAATAAATAAAAATATAGAGCGATTTCACTCAACTCATGTTTTCGTATACACTTTGCCAAATAAATGAATGGTGATGAGTTTAATGATCAAGACGAATCAATGTAGATTTTTGCAATTTTATTTCAATTGCCGACGTTTTTGTTTAACGTTTTCATCAGGGCTTATAAATTTTGCAAATTTACAACATTGTTGTCCGTTTATAATCCCTGACGAGGACGTTAAACAAAAACGTCGAAACGTCGGCAATTAAAGTAAAATTGCAAAAATCTACATTGATCATTAAACTCATCACCATTACCTCCACTACGAACGTTCAAGCCATAAATTTATATACACAAATAAATTAATGCATAAATGTTTTGTTTTCAGTTAAAAAGATTCCAGTAGAATCGCAAAAATGAGTCTGCCACGCGTGTACTTCGACATGACCGCCGATGGTCAGGCGGTGGGCCGCATCGTGATTGAGCTGCGCGCGGACGTGGTCCCTAAGACCGCCGAGAACTTCCGGGCCCTGTGCACCGGCGAGAAAGGTTTCGGCTACAAGGGCAGCAGCTTCCACCGTGTCATCCCCAACTTCATGTGCCAGGGCGGTGACTTCACCAACCACAATGGTACCGGCGGCAAGTCTATCTACGGAGGCAAGTTCGACGACGAGAACTTCCAGCTGAAGCACACCGGACCCGGAATCATGTCCATGGCCAACGCCGGTCCCAACACCAACGGCTCCCAGTTCTTCATCACCACCGTCAAGACCACCTGGCTCGACGGCAAACACGTCGTCTTCGGTTCCGTCGTAGACGGTGCGTTTGTTTTTTTACCTCTCGTTCATTACATTTTCATACAATTTTTTTTTTAAAAACATTTCATTCATGTATTTTTTACGATATATTCACTTTTTTTTTGCAACTGCATTCATCAATTACGTTACTCAATGTAAATTTGAAAATTTACTTTAAATATTTCTCTACCAACTTATCTCTTGTGTTATAAATCTACTTATTTAATGTTATACTACTTAGATACTAGTAAATTTCGTATTTTACTTGAATAATAAACTGCCCGAGCAATAGAATTGTAATTGATAAGAAGATTTCATATGCACTATTTATTTTGGGATGTAAAATTAAAGTAAAAACATTTACTACTTTTACAGGTATGGACGTCGTTAAAAAACTGGAAAGTTACGGCTCGCAGAGCGGTAAGACTTCCAAAAAGATCCTCGTCGCCGACTGTGGACAATTAAGCTAAACAATCAACCAATCACCTGCTTTCTTTTTTACAATAAAACTTGAGCAAGAATCAGTCATCAAATGAGTTAATAAGAAGAAAATAAACTACGTGTACGAGGATTTTCGATTAATATTTTCATTCCTTTGAAATAACGCTGTAACAAAAAATATTATTCTGAATGCATTTAAAAAACTGCAAAGGGGTTCAAATGAGAATTTTTTCTTTTTTTACGTTTCACATCTTCCAATTTAAAAAAAAAATATATATATATATATCTCAAGAACTACTATGTAGTTTCAGCCAATAAATAAATGGATATGTGTGAAAATTATTTTTTCTTTGTTCTATTTTTTTTTAAATGTCCCTTTGATCCTTTACCCAGATACAATGAAAGACAAAGATTAAAGAAATAACACAGATTTTTTATTTAAAATCTTAGTAGGTTCAAAACAAAAAAATACACTGCCAATTAACTGCAGTAACATATATCTATAGTAACTAAATAAATTTAATCGTGTAAATTTTTATGCATACATTCGTTCAATGCATATGAAATATGTACAGGATACTTTTAATTCTTGCTTTTTGAAATGCTTGCGCTAAAACATTAAAAGGAATCTTAATAGTAAAAAGTTGACAATAGTTTAAAAAGATGTTCATTTATAAAATTCATGCACTTACGTTTGCATTTGTTTACTACCACTTAGAACAATGAATGGTGACTGTGTCTCCTTCTGTTTCGCTTGCAGCAGTGTAAGTGTACCTAACGGAGTATCTGTCGACGACATTCGTTTCATTAAAATTTCTTGTTCAGCCTTTTTCATACGTTTCTCAACCTTGTTTTTTCCAGGACCTTTACCATGAAATTTATGCGAAAGATAACGAAACGCTTCCTTGGCGTTCAGTACGTGTCCGTCATCATCTATGTATTCTAATTTTACATTCGGCCTGAAACCATCTTTTTCTTTGAAATCTGATGTCGGGCCATTGAATCTATCCCTTCTGCCAAACTTATCATCGTCACTGTAAAATAATAAAACAATTTTTCAAATATCACACATTTTTTTTTTAATCTACTTTTGTTGTAAAACAAATAAAATTTAAATTTTTTTAAATGTATTTACCCATAGGTCTTGTCCTCTATTGAGTAATTTTGAGCTTTTAGGTGAGCGAATCTAGACGCCGACGGTCGATTTGAATCTTCTTTTTGAAGATATCCTTTACTCATTGCTAATCTTAAGGCACCACCAACCCCTTGATCTAGAGATGGTTCTGCATCTAAAATTGCAGCTTCCATAGCACTTGGTTCTCGCAATGTATCATCTGTTACCCTTACAGTGTTCCAAGCTCCTCTACCATCGATATCATCATCTTCTATTGGATCATGTTTAATGTCCTCTATCTGGTAATCCTACATAAATTACATAATTTTAATAATTATTTTTAAGAATATAAGATTTAATTATAATAAATTACCATAAATTCTTGATGATTTTCTTCACGATTGCCAGCCTGGCCATATGTAGGAATGTCTCCGAGTGTTCTGCAAAATTCGGCAACTGAATTTAAAACTATATTACTGCTAGGATTAGGTTCTGCAGAAGTATCTACTTCTTCTTTGATCATCATTGCAATCTTTTCAGGCTTCAAAATAGATATTGGTTCTTTTAATTTTAAGGCTTTTGGTTTAATTTTAAGATTCAAATCTTTGTCCTCCTCTTCAATTTTAATTTTACTCAAATCTTCCTTTGGTGGTTCTATATCGAGAATATCTAAAGCATCAGTCATTTTCTTATTCTTTTCGTCCCCTCGCGGTCTTCTGCTTCCCAAGTCCTTCAAATAATCAGGAACCTCTTTCAATTGTAGTTTTTTTTTATTTCGGACTTTTTTTCTCACTTTCTTAAATTTAACTAATTCCTGCTCGTTGAAATAGTCATTGGCCAACTTTGGTTCAGCTAGAGCTAAACTTTCCAAGCGTTTGTTTGCAAGTTTATTTTTTACTATCTGGGCTTGCCGTTCCTTTATTTCTTTTGGATCGACTGCACCTATGGTGAAAGTCTCTCGTTTCTCTCCCTCAATTTCTTCGTCATATTTTTCTAAAACGTGGCTTTTAGGTATTCCATTTTCGTCGAAATTATTTTCGTCGTATGCGTTATACCCTGGCTTTTTCGATTTTATCAAAACGTTCTTTTTGTAACGTTCGTCATCTATCATATTAACATTAACAAGAACATCGGCATCTTTCTCCAATACAGCTTTATCTTTTAACGTCAAAATTACATTACTTCCTTCTTGGAAATTTTCCTGTAAAAACATTGTTTATGAATAATATAATTTTTTTAATTAATGATATTTCAATACATTGAAATAGCAATTTAATTAGTATTGAACAATATATACTGTCTGTCAATTGGTATCAGATAAAAAAATAAAACAAATAGGTAAATATTACTCACTAAATTGTGCTCTACTTTAAGGCCTTTTAAATCTCTATCTGTGTAAGCTTTTTGTAAGTCATTTTTTACTTCTTCCTTGATTAGATTGTCCAAACCAAATTCTTCATCCATCTGATCTAACAATTTTGCCTGTAAAATAATTTTGTTTTCTTTTGAACTGATTAGAAATTAAAAAAAAATCTTAACATTATTAAAATAATTAAAATAATGTAAAATACCCTTTCTGCAGCTTTTTTCTTTTCTTCTTCAATTTTTCTGGATTTCTTCACCCACGCCGATGCATCATCATCTGAATCACTTTCTCCTATAGTCTTTACAGCTGCAAGGGATGCTTCAATTTTTCTCTTTTCCTTCATTACAGTAATTTTTTCTTTGAGCTTTTGCGTTCTCTCCTTCTCAACAAGATTTGCCGCTGGTTTATGATGAAATTCTCCCAAATCATCTTTTATGATATTTGACCCTTCCTTCGGACCAGTATCAACTTCCAAAGGTTTCAAACCAAGCTTGGCTCTTATTCTATTTGTCTCCTCAATGGAAATAGATGATTGCGATTGTCCACTTTTAGGGGGAGTCAGAGATCTTCTCTGTTTACTTATTCTTTCTTCGTTCGCATGGCCAGAATGCTTTTCCTCTCTGTGATTGTGATATCTATCTTCTCTGTGACTGGCATGTCTAGCTCCATCCTTGCTCTGTTTAAAAAATCCTTGATTAATTTAATTTCTTTTGAGAGATTCCAAATAACTTAATAATTCCACTACTCACCAGAAAAATTGTTTCAGATGGCGGAGAAATTGAATGGTGAACTGTCCTTGAAATCTTGGGAGGTGGTGGTGCGCTCACGATCTCCACTGCACAGCAATAAAATTTCTTAAAAAACTGAAAGTGTTAGTCAGAGTATCGCAGTGGTCAACGAATAAAATGTCACACTTACCATCGCTGTCATAATCTTTGCGTTCTTTCTTCTTATGCTTCTTGTGATGCCTATGCTTGTCTGATCTCTCGCGCTCCGGTGAGTAGGAGCGTGAACGGCTGCGGTGCCTCTTTTTCTTCACCTCTCGATTCTTTTCGCTCTTGTGTCTCTTGCTCGAACCCATTTTTTCTATTGAAACTATACGTTTCTTATTATTATTAGTCGCGAATCTGCAGCTTCTAGATACAAACAAATAAGTATCTTTCTAACCTGTCTTTTTTCACGATTCAACGTTGACTTACGTTAAGTGAATAAAAAATATGAGGAATTCTTATGTTTACTAATAAGTTATTAAAGCTAAACTAAAGAGTGACTGACGTACGTACACTAAGCTTATATTCACTGACATTTCTTCAAAATCCTCAACTGTTCTGCCAGTTGTGGTATAACTATTATGGTATTTGTCAAGTTAGCGATATCGCAATTCTGATTTTCAAATTTCAATACGAACAGACTTGTGGAAATGTGCGCGAGTAGTGCGAGTACATGTCAACATGTCGAAGTGAACCCGGTTTGATGACTGAGCCGTGGCCGTGGGCCCGTGGCGGAAGGTATAACACTTATACACTGCTGAATGACGTATATATACGTATATGTAATATATATTATATATACATGTGTGTGGTGCGCGCATAAAGAGCGCGTATACGATGTCAGTTTGAAATTCTGAGCAAGGACTCTATTATTTTATAAATGAAATTAGTGGAAGAATATATAAACAGCAGAAAAGACTTTGCACGGAAAAAAGGTTTCCAATTGAAATGACAATGCCGCGAGGAGATCTATTGGAGGCAGCTGAATTCAACGAGCCGCGGCACTTGTTTTTGGGTCCCTCCCCTCCAGTCCAGATCACCGTGCGCGCGATCTGCAGGGGAGGCACCCAAAATCGGGTGAAAAAAAAAAACGAAAAAAGTCTCTGAAATGACAAAAGTTTTTGAAGCTATGCTCAGAGATGTAGAGAGATTGCCAGTGGCGTTTTTTTCGCACCTTTTTCAGAACCCAGATGCCACCAGAGGCGCCACTA